>LS507885.1:172343-186415 GCA_900490845.1 Pristionchus japonicus | reverse complement strand
AACGGGCAAAAACAAATTACGGGCACAATGAGGGGGGTGAGCTCCCGGAGCGAAAAGGGGACATATGACAAAATGGCCTGGTTTTTCGCGTAGAGGGTCCAAAATAACCCCTGGAGCCAACTTTTGAGGCATCTCGATTTTATACCTGTTCCAGAGCCCGTTGCAAGTTTGTTGAACCTTACGCAAACGGCCTCATATTCATGATTCCTGATTAGTGTAAGCATTATCATTAACTTCTTCATAGAGTGGGATAGGGTCACCCTCATTGCTACATGCGGGACAGTGAGTTGCCGCATAAGAGGCGCGAGCCTTATCCGCGCACTCGCGGCAGACCGCATGACCGCACGAAGGGAAGAATGAACGAAGTGGAGGAGATTCAGTAGCACATGCTTGACAAGCACGAGAGAAGCGAAGTAGTGATACACTGGAACAAACAGTTTGAGCGATTCTAGCACAAGTATTCTAGAAATTGTCACGGCTAGTGTTTCGAAAGTGTCCCACCAAGTAAGCATACCTCTTATTGTTCTCCATCTTGAAGTTGTCGAGCAACCCTTCTACTCGCGCACTCGCGTCTTCGAAATACCGTTTTGCCTCTTCATCCCTCGCATTCGCTGCTTTAGACGTTACTAATGCTCTATCGTATATCCTTTGGGCGATTTCAATCTGCTTTTCAAAATCGGAATCAATGCGAAAAGCCTCTGCTAGTGACATTACTGCAGCCGCGGCGGTGTGTTTTGCTGCTAGTTCATGCGCGGCTGCTCGCAAGACCGAGCATTCTGCAATCCGATAGTCTTCGATCGAGGGGTGTTTGAAGGCATGGCCTTCCATTATGGCAAAGGCCCGCGACGCGCGCTGCGCGCCAATTAGCTTATCCAATTCTCGAAATGCCGCTCTCCGGATATCGCTTGCAGCAACAGCAGCTGCAAATGCTGCTGCTAGCGCAGCGGATGCGTCAGCAGCTTCTTTGAGCATTCTATCCTCATCATCATCATCGATTCGATGTTCAATCACAAACACTTCTTCCCTAAAATACTTGTTGCCTCAATATCAATCGTTTCCTTGACGCACCGTTCTGCGATGTTGTGAGTTATTCTGCCGGACTCATTTTCTCCAATCCACTCTTCCTTTAAACCAACAAGTGTGTGTCCTTCGCTACGGCAGAATGAACATATAACAGCGGTTTCATTCTTGAGAGCATCCCATCTGAATTGCAACTCATTTTCTTTTAAATAATAGTTATCTTTCTAAGGTCAACTACGGAAAGCTCTCACCTCAGTTGCAGAGAGCAAGCTCGACAAAAGACATGGCCGCATGGACTGAAGACGGATCGGGAACGAGGATACTCTGTCAGGCAGATTCTACAGACGCGAGAGGTGCGAGAAGGAGGGCTAAATGAACCGTTATGAACGTTAAATAGTCACTGAAAGCTCGAAAAATGGTTGTAAAATACACTAAAATCATACCTTTCAACTGCTTTTTTCGCGCGTTTGGCTTCAGAGTCGTCGGGGTCATCACCCGGACGTTTTGTGCTCATTGAGATTCTGCTGGGAGCTAAATTCAAGTTGAAAGAATGCAGAAAAAAATCGTATTTGCTCAAGATGAATTGAAAACGATTCGCGCGGGAAAGAAATGAATGCATTGCGTCTGTTTTTGAGCTCAAACCAGGTGTACCGATTGGGAAAGATCAAAGGCGACGTGCGCTCTTTACGAATTTCAGGAGTTTGCTAGAGAAACCTTATGATTTCAGTACGTTCAAATGTAGGAAATTTCTCAAATAGTTTGTGGATTTTATTCAAATAACAAAAAAATAAGAGTATTGCATGTTTAACAGAAAAAAAAACGAGATTCAACGAAACATGAAATAAAACTGATCGAAACTCGATTGCGTTCCTCCTCAACAAAGTGAAGATCAGACTCCTTCTTCACACTCAAAGACGATGAGGAGAGTACCCATTCCTTTCCGAACTACTCCTGCACAACCTCCTCCATCAACGGGCCGAATCCTCCAGCGACCTTGCACAGCGGGCAGCAGAGCGGGGACCAGTCTTCATCATATTCTTCATCCTCATCCTCATCCGCATCAGCTTCAGACGCGTCATCCTCGACCGCTTCAGCGTTATCAGAATGCGCGTCAACGTCAGACGCGTCAAAGGAGTCGAAATGAGTAGAAGCGTCAGACGCTTCGCTGTTCCAGTCCTCCTCCCACTCCTCGTCCTCAACTTCCTCGTCCGGATCCGCAACAGCGTCAAGCGCCTCAGACGCGTCAGACGTTTCAGAATCCACGTCCTCCGGATCGTACGCGTCATTCGCGTGCACCGCGTCTCCGCTCCAATCATCCGCGTCTATGGCAAGTTGCCAGGCACACGCACGGCACACGATATGGCCTGAAAGTGTTCCAAATCCGTCATCATTTCGCAATTCTGAATATTTTTTGCGTGCTCCCGTTCGCTACTGTGGTAGCTGAAAGTAACTAAAATAATCACCGCATCGACTGAAAACGGCGCGCTTGAGTGGAGATTCAGCGTAGCAGACAAGGCAAGTGCGGGTGAAGCGAGGAGTCGCGGAGAAGCTGAAGTAACTTTCATCAGTGAGTATGATCAATTGTTCAAGAAATTGAAATTTTAGAAGAAAAAAAAAGAAAAAGAAACCCCACCATTCAATAGGCGGAAGCGTCTCCTCAAACAGCGGTTTGCACCAACTATAGAGCGAACAAATTGGGCAATCGCTTGAAATAGCGAGACCCTCCTCATGTGCTGCGTACGTGTAACGGCCGACGCGATCCGCGCACGCGCGGCAAACCCCGTGGCCGCATCTGGTGAACACGACGCGGCTCTCCGGATCAGAAGCTGAGCATGCGCGGCAGGCGCGTGAGAAGTGGAGGGCGGAGCTGAATAGTAGGTTTAAGTGTGAAAATTTATATAACTTTACCTGTCATCATTCTCTCTCCTCAGCTCAACAATAAGCTCCTTCTTTCTCTCCATTTCTTCATCTTCCTCTTCCTCCTCATCCTCCTGAAAGTCAAAATTAATTTCCGCCTGAATCTGATGTTTTTGGACCTAATACAGTGAAGAGAGTAAAGGAGTGAATGATGAGAAATTGTAACGTGATACATCCTCATCTTCATCCTCTTCATCACTTCCAATCGTCAGTTCATCCTCGTAGAGTTTGTCCAATGCCTTCGCTTCCGCACGCTCGTGAAACATTCGAATCACCTGAAATCAAATGTTTTTTCAACGATACTAGGACTTGTTGGCAATAGATTTCCGTGCTCTTTGAGTCAGAATTACTGTAAGCCTGTGATACCCCGAAACACCGAAACGGCGACGCCTTTTATCGAACGAATAGCGAACAAGGATTGGGTGAGGCATGCACTCAACTTCAAGGCAGACTAAAACTTCACAAAACAAGGCACTAGGTCGGTTGAGAACATTCGGATGGTTACCTTCTGGACCTAACGAGGGCGAGAGAACAACAGTAATATACATAGTAGACGGGATATGCAAATGGTGCTATTCCAGTAGGTTCTCAGCCAGTCGGTTCTCATGCGACCTAGTTCCAGGATTACCTCCCGAATCGCGAGCGCAATTACTGTGCTTGCTACCACAGTTACGAGTCCGAGTTCCATTACGAGTCGGGACTTGAGGGAGTTGAGAATCTTTGCGAATCTTTGCGACGCGGAGGAGCGAGTCTGAAAAACGCAACGTTTCGTTTGAATCAGAATTGGAAAAAGATGACAGGCAGACCTGAACCCGTATGGTATTAATCTGGTGGCGACCGATCAGGGGCTTCCGTTCTAGTGGTCGGAAACGTAGTGTAGTTCTTTTGACGGGATGACGAGACCCGCCAGAAGGATCCCTGCCAGAGGGCAGCTTGGAAGATCGGATGATGACTAAAGTGGCAAATCCGGGTCAACGGGTCACTGTTTTGGAGAGATCGGATGGGTCAGAGACAGGTCAGACGGTTAGAAGTTCCCTCTCGCTTTTACGACCACCTCTCTACGATGAGCTGTTTCCGACCCGTATTAGACGGGTCGAAAACAACTCATTGCCTCCTTTCACTCAGTAGACCAAATGAAATAATTTAAACGCAGAACTACTCAACTCGATAACGGCTACCGAAAGAATGTCATTGATGACCTTCCGCCATTTTCATAGGACTCCACTAGTGCGCCTAACTATCTACGATCCCCATTGACCATCTTTTGAATGTAATCGATTCATGCAATGCGACTCAAATATGTATTCAACAGCTTTTGAAGCATTTATTTCAACACTCATTAGTCAGTTCCTCGAATAGAGGAATGGAACTACCCAGGGTGTTGCACAGTGGACACTTTGTATCCGCCTCAGAGGCGTGGGCACGATCCGCGCACTCGCGGCAGACCGCGTGGCCGCATGAGGGAAAGAAGGATCGAAGATGTGGCGCATCATTATCACAGGATCGGCAGGCGCGTGAGAAGCGAAGTCCATCAGATGCGCTGGAATAAATCTGGCATCTTAGGACCAATAGAAACAATCAACCTCCTTTCATTCTCCATTTTTAACTGGGCTATCAACTGTTCGATTTGAGCCTTTTTAGCATCCCGATCGGCGGCGATTTGCAGATATCGATCGCAGGCGGCTCGTGTTGCTGAATCGGCCCGAGCGCAATCTTCTTCGACAGTTTGCCTGTAAAAACATCTATTGCGTATACATTGCATACTTTTTTGAATGAGTTCAGCTAACATCTATTACCACAAGAATCAGGAGAGAATTTATGAACTCGAGAACTAGATTTTTCGAACCCATTATCATACATTCTCTCCCGAAATCTGTGTTTCTAAAACCAAACCTTCTAGCATCTACATCCGCTCTGACAGCGCGAATTTCTTCTCTAGTCATCGCCACAGCCGTGGCGTTGCATTGTGCAGCGGCTGTGCGAAGTTCAGCCCGCAACACAGAGCATTCGGCCTTCCTGTAGTCTTCTATTGCGCATTTTTTGTTGATCTTCGCGAGTGCTGCTTGCAGCGCTCGTTTCTCCGCAGTAAGTAGGGTAGTGTACGCATGATGTGCAGCGGCTACCGCTTTCCCTGCAATGGTAAAAGGCACTCGCGTATTCTATATGCAAGGCACTTGCGTCCCGCGGGAGCCAATGCTAGGCCAGTTGCTTTAAAGGCAAATTCAGTCCGGAGGGTCTAATCTCTTCTTCGGACCTACTTTACCTGCAACGACCGCGGCAAAACCGGCCGAAACGCATGCAATTGAAACTGATGCAATTGCCGCGAGCAAGTTATCCTCATCGTTAACATCCGTCAGCTCGGTGGAGTCCTCATTTCTAAGATCTTCTCAATAATTGCGAGTAGAGTTCGAAACACGGGTCGCCATCTCTTCATTTTACATCTCTGACCGGTGAGAAAGAGTGATGAGACGGCGACTCGTATTTCGGATTCCAATTGCGAATGCCAAAATTCGCAAACCTCTTCGTATTGTCGACTTGATTGTTAGTCTCTTCGTTGAGTAGTACAAATCGTCCACTGCCTCGACAAACCGAACACAGTACTTCTAGTCTTCCTTTTGAAGCGTCCCATCTAAACGAAGATTATCGGCCAAATCGGGTAGGAGTTTCGTGATAACATAACATTATCATGCGAGTTAATCGGTCCGTTTGTTTTCGTGTAGCTAGATCCCATTAACCACTTACTTCAATTTCAGTGAGCATGCGCGGCACACGATGTGCCCACAGGGTGTGAACACTGATAGTTGCAGAGGCGATTGGGCCAGACAGATGCGACAGGATCGGGAGAAGGAAGGGGTCGGGCTGTAATGACGTATTTAGCGCCTCGATCACAGTTTGTCCTAAAAGCTGGGGAGAACTATAATATCACAGCTAGTGTTGCGTTAAGGTACGCTTCTCAAGTGCTGATGTAAAACGAGAAAATAACAACGATGAATTGCAATCGCACCTCTCCTCCTCCTCTTTCCTGCGCTTGGAATCTGGTTCCGTCTCTGGTTCATCTGCAGACCGTTTTGTGCTCATCTTTGGCTGAAACGGAAGGATACTTACGGAGGGACGACTCACAATGACAATAGTACAAGATTTTAGGACTGAACGCAATAGAGAAGAATACAATTCAAAGAAGACATGCCACGAGGAAAATTGAATGAGTTGTATTCCGTAAGATATTTGACACCGCTCAACAGCTTTAATGGTTTTCATAAGACAAAAACTTTCAAATGACGCACAATTTTATTAATTTCTTTTCATAGAGCTCGGAGACAAACAAAGCACTCGAACGAAGAAACATCAAGGAGTAATAAATAGGAGTAGGGAATTTTACAGCTTCTCTTCAAATAGAGCTACGGAAGCACCCTTAGTATGGCAGGTTGGGCAATGGGTATCCGTCTCAGACGCGTGAGCCCTATCCGCGCACTCGCGGCAGACCGCGTGTCCGCATGATGGGAAGAAGGCGCGAAGAGGAGGTGAATCCGTATTGCAGGCGCGACAGGCGCGAGAGAAGCGGAGTCCTTCGGTTGCGCTGGAAAAAGATTAGTGTTTCAAAGAGATATCCATTGCAGAAATTGCAGCCCTTAGATTTTCTAGAGAAAAGTATCTCTTAGTATCGTGCGTTTCAAATGCTCAGCAAAGTCAATACTGTGATTAGCGGCTGTCTTACAAGATGTGCCGATTATATTCTTACGATAGTTTTAGCCCAGAAACCAACCTGTCCTCATTCTCCATCTTAAACTGGTCGATCATCCGCTCAACACGCGCATTCGTAGCCTCGCGATCAGCATTGACTCGTCTATAGTTGGCCATTGCAGCATGGGCTGCTGCTTGAGCCCGATCCGCTTCAGCTTCCGCTGCTTTCCTGCAAAGAACTTCTTCGCGTTGATACATGGGTTTCTTCTATATGCAGCCAATTTGTGAACGTGGAGACGTTTCCAGGTTAACCCTCACGCGTTTGACCCAGATTTGAGCAAGCAGTACATGGGACTTCACTTTAAGTGTACCTGTTCGCAGTAAACTCCAGGTTCACAGAGTCAATCTCGTCCTGACTCATGGAAGCGGATGTCGCGCTGCACTCGGACGCGGTCGCGTACGCTTCGCCGCGCAACAACGAGCATTGAGCCGTTCTGTAATTAGTGTGCATAGTGTGCATCACCGATTTTCCTGTCAATTCGTGCACAGAATCACCTACCTGTATTCATCAAGCAACCTGTCCTTCTTCAGTTTTGCGATTGCTGCTCTCATCGCGTTGTTTACAGCAACAATCATAGTCGTAAGCGCTGTGTTAGCCGCGGCGGCCGCACTGGTTGCAGCAGCTGCACTCCTGGAGGCCGTGAGTCGGGCGGCGGCCGCCTCAATTGTCGCCTCGAGCAGCCGATCCTCATCACTTAGGTGCGGCGTCCAATCCGGAACCTCGTTTCTCAAAGGTCACAATATAGCCACGACTAATCACAAACACGTCACAATATAGCCACTAATCACTAGCGAAGCAGAATGTGCCTTGATTAACGGGATGACCTTCGCCTTTTTACAACATTACAGGACTCGACACGTACCTCTCCGTAGTCTCGACTTGATTACTGTTGATGATCTCCTCCTTCAGCACAACGAACCGTCCAGCGCCTCGACAAACCGAACAGATCACGTCCACACCGTCATTTAGAGCATCCCATCTAAACGACGAGAATCGACTCATACATACTCCACATATGGTATTATCGACCCGTTTGTTTTCGTGTAGCTTGACCACTTCAACCACTTACTTCAATTTCAATGAGCATGCGCGGCACACGATGTGCCCACAGGGTGTGAACACTGATAGTTGACGAGGCGATTGGGCCAGACAGATGCGACAGGATCGGGAGAAGGAAGGCGTCGAGCTAAAATGAGTACCAGGAGCTATAAAATCTGGTCTTGACTTTGATGGGATATGGAATACTCAAAAGACGATGTGGAAACACACCTCTCCTCGTTCTCTTTCCTGCGTTTCAGATCGGATTCCTTTTCCGGGTCTTCACCAGGCCGCTTATTGTTAGTGCTCATAGCTGTCTGATATGAAGAGAATTCCTTGCTAGGGGTAATTCATGATTGCCCGAGAGATATTGCATACCGATAAACAGCTTTGATGGCCATAATTGGGCAACAAACTTTCAAAATACCAATGTTTTATCAATTTTCATAATGTACAAACGAAGTACTCAAACCAGTGATAAGAAGTTAGCGGGAACTCTACATCTTCTCTTCAAACAGAGCTACGGAAACACCCTTAGTATGACAGGTCGGGCATTGGGTATCCGCATCAGACGCGTGAGCCTTGTCCGCGCACTCGCGGCAGACCGCATGTCCGCATGCGGAGAAGAAGGAACGAAGTAGAGGTGATTCAGTAGTGCAGGCGCGGCAAGCTCGCGAGAAGATCAATCCTCTAGTCGAGCTGAGATGAGATTGGGCTATTTGGATCAAAGGGCAAACAACAAACCTCTCATCATTATCTTTCTTCAATCTCTCGATCTCTCGCTCAAGTCTTGCTCTTTTCTCTTGCAAAATCAGTTCAGCCTCTGCATCCCTCTCACAAGCAGCGCAAGCCTCTGCTTTTACCCTATCGTATACCGCTTCGGCAATTCCTAATTGCCTATTGAGATCCATATACTCAGCGCTTGCTTCAGCGAGTGACTTTTCAGCAGCTGCCGCAGTGCGTCTTGCTACAATTCCATGTGCAGTAGAGCGAAGGACCGAGCATTCTGCGGTAAGAAGTGCATTCCTGTAGTCTTCAATAGCTTCTTTCTTGTAGAGATGGCCTTTCATTATGGTGATAACCGCCCACTGGGCGTCAACTATCTTTCTCTTTTCTTCGAGTGCCTCTCCTCGGGCATTGCTGGCAGCAATTGCAGCGGCCAGGGCAGCCTCCTGAATCGCGAAAGCTTCAGTATATTCCATGATCACTCGATCCTCTTCTTTCGCGTCAATTGGATCTTCAATCAAGGATTCTTCCTGCCTAAAACAGTAGCCTTCTTGACATCAATCCCTTACATTCCGACTTACTTTTTCCGCTTAGCTGAAGTGCCGACTTCCTTTTCTAAGATTAATTCTTCGCTCAATCCGACAAAACGTCCTTCACTACGGCACAGGGAACATTGAACAGTGGCGTTCTCTTTCAGGGAAGCATCCCATCTCAAATGCACAGCGTGTCAAAGAGGACGATCCGCGGCGGATCATTCCCCATGATCACACCGCGATACGCGGTGAAACTGATCGAGAAATGAGAACAGAATTCAAGTAAAATCTGTGAAGCATATCGAATATCCTAGTGATAATGATAAAATATGCAAATCTGAGATGGCACATGCGTTCAGCAACGAGCCAAGAGGCATATCTCACAATTCTAACTATTTTACTCAAATTTGAAAGCTGCAAGTGAAGCTTTCAGAGCCGTCAATGCTCCTTAGGCTGAATATCTCTTGTAACTTCGTGGTTCTTCATACAAACCCCCACACCTATAAAACTTTTTTGATGCCCAGGAGCTGAACTAAGTGACCATTAGAACCGAATAAATGAAAAATTGGGGATATTTGAAAAACGAACAACAATCACCACTTATCGCCACTAATCTCTTTAACAGAAGAAAAATAAGACATTCGGCTCTAATGGGCGCTTAGTTCACTTCCTGAGCAGCAAAAAAGTTTTATAGGTGTGGGGGTTTGTGTGAAGAACCACGAAGTTGCAAGAGATATTCAGTCTATGGTACATTGGCGACTCTGAAAGCTTCACTTGCAGCTTTCAAATTTGAGTAAAATAGTTAGAATTGTAAGGTATGCCTCTTGGCTCGTTGCTGAACGCATGTGTCAACTCAGATTTGCATATTTTATCATTATCACTAGGATATTCGATATGCTTCACAGATTTTACTTGAATTCTGTTCTCATTTCTCGATCAGTTTCACCGCGTATCGCGGTGAATCATGGGGAATGAACCGCCGCGGAGAACAAAGGAAATCGTCCTCTCTGACACGCTGTGAAATGCGATTCATATGCGAATGTTTGCAGATAGTTTCAAATGATGCTAATTGACCCTGATCAAAAAGCACTAGTATCACCTCAGTTTGAGAGCGCAAGCTCGGCAAAACACGTGGCCACACGGAGTAAAAACGGCCCGATATCGAGGCGATTCCGTGAAACAGATGCGACAGACGCGAGAGAACGTATTTGAATCACTGAAATGCGGATGATTATCACGCTGAACTTCGCTCGTTTTCATTGTGATGTTCTGCTTAGCTATGCTCCAAAGTTTTGTGAATTCCTATTGGCACACAAAACATTCTGCGAAAAGAATGCGACAGACGCGAGAGAAACCAGAATTCGGGCTTGAATTTAGTATTTTGACTGCAGCGAAAAGTGAAAAGCTGAATGAAATCCCACCTCTCCTCATCCACTTTTCTGCGCTTGGAAGCGGGTCCTTGTTTGGGTTGTTTGCTAGGCCGCTTAGTGCTCATGACTGACAAGAGGAGCGCTCGAACTAGCACGCTGCAAGGACAATTCCATGATTAATTTTATAGTCCTTGAGATATTTTATACCGCTTAACAGCTCTGCTTCAAAAGACAAAAAAGTCCCGCATGGCAAACAATTTTATCAATTTTTTAAAAATAGTTTACAGAAAGATGAATTAGTGCATGAAAATTCAAGTTCGAGGTGAATTCTACATCGTCTCCTCAAATAGAGCTACTGAAACACCCGTGGTATGGCAGGTAGGACATTCGGTGTCCGCCTCCGACGCGTGAGCCCGATCCGCGCACCCGCGGCAGACCGCGTGTCCGCATGTGGGGAAGAATGAACGAAGAGGAGGTGTTTCAGAATTACAGGCGCGACAAGCTCGCGAGAAAGTCAATCCTCGAGTCGAGCTGTAATGAATTTGGTTTATTTGGATCAAAGGACAATCAAACAACCTATCATCATTCTCCTTCTTATAATTATTGATAATTTGCTCCAATTTTGTATTTTTTTCTTGATACTTCAGTTGTGCCTCTTCATCCCTCGCATACGCCGCTTCAGTCGTTGCTTTTGCTTCATCGTAAGCCGCTACGGTGATTCCTAATTCCTTTTTACGCTTCAAATATTCTACTTTTGCATCAGCAAGTGACATTACTGCAGCTGCCGCAGTATGTCTTTCTGCAATTTCTCGTGCGGTAGCGCGCAAGGTTGAGCATTCTGCCGTATGAAGTAGATTCCTGTACTCTTCAATAGCGTCTTTCTTGTAGACATGACCTTCCAGTATGGCCATAGCTGCTGACCGCGCTTCATCTCTCTTTCTCCATTCTCGGAGAGCCGCTTCTCTTGCATCATTTGCAACGATTAAATCTGCTCGAGCAGCAAATAGCGCCAAGGCAGAGTCAGCAGCTTCTTTCAGTGCTTCATCTTCATCTTCCACACCAATTTGCGCTTCATTCTCTTCTTCCCTAAAACACTTGCCGCATTGATAACAGTCTGGCACTTGTGGAGTTCCCCAAGGTTCACTCATTATACAATGTGTATTGCCTTTAGCGGGGTTGGTGGATAGTGGATAAATATTCTTCCGATGAACTCCACAAGTGCCAACAATCTTTACGTGTCTTGACCGACCTTTCCGAGTTTATTTGCTCCTCACGCAGTCGAAAATACACGTGGCCACAAGGAGAGAAGACGGCCCGATAACGAGGACAATCCGTGAAGCAGATTCGACAAATGCGAGAAAACGTATTGGCTTCACTGAAATTCGATCGAATGTTGCGTTGAACTTTTCAATGTGATCTTCGTCTAAACTATGTGCCAAAGTTTTGCGAATTTATCACGCCTCTCACCTAAGAATCGACTCAGAGTGGTTGAATCTGTCAGCGAGTCATTTTATGACCACCGGTTTTCGATGATTTCGGACCCTCCTAGACTCCCCTAGGACCCCTATGAAAGGAATAGTGCCAGTGACCGTTCCCGGTTGAGCTGCAGCACCTGTGGTTTGCAGCCTGTAAACTTCAAGGCCATGCTTCTACCCTTCATCGTGAACATTTTTTCGACTTCGGGACCTGTTTCAGACTCTCCTTCCAATGCTCTATCAACCTGCACCGATTGCATTTTGATAACTATCGTCTTATCATTGATATGATCATCATGCTGTATCTCAAAAACCGCTTCAAAACCTACGATTTTTCTTTCACTGTTGGACAGATCTCCTTGAGGGGAATCTAATGGTACCCCTGAAGTCCCAAATCGAGGGGGACTAAATGGTGTTCCATGCCGAAAAACCTAAAATCCATCGAAATCACAAAAAATCCAATCAATGGCGAGTGAAACGCAAATGAAAGTGAAGAGGATGAGACCGCGTCATTGAGCGCGAGAGCGGGGAATGAAGCGGCGAACGATTGCGTTTCACTCGCCATCCAGTGCATTTTATTGAAATTCGATTGATTTTCGGTTTTTCGGCATGGAAAACCATTTAGTCCCCCTCGATTTGGGACTTCAGGGGTACCAATGGATTCCCCGTGACGTGGGCTAGCCGAACATGAAAGAAAAATCGTAGGTTTTGAAGCGGTTTTCGAGATACAGCATGATGATCATATCAGTGATAAGACGGTAGTTATCATAATGCAATCGGTGCAGGTCGATAGAGCATTGGAAGGAGAGTCTGAAACAGGTCCCGAAGTCGAAAAAATGTTCACGATGAAGGGTAGAAGCATGGCCTTGAAGTTTACAGGCTGCAAACCACAGGTGCTGCAGCTCAACCGGGAACGGTCACTGGCACTATTCCTTTCACAGGGGTCCCAGGGGAGTCTAGGAAGGTCCAAAATCGTCGAAAACCGAGGGTCATAAATTGACTCGCTGACAGATTCAGGTCGAGTCTTAGGTGAGAGGCGTGTTATATTGGTAAACAGAAGTTTGAGGTCGGGCTTGAATTAGGCCGAGTAGTACAATGCGCTACGTTTGCTGTGCGTTTTGAGGGCTGCATTGAATCGAGAATAGTGTGAAATCAAAGTAAAATCGCACCTCTCCACATCAGCTTTCCTGCGTTTGGAGTCGGGTTCCTTCTGATGTTCTTCACCGCGTCGTTTTGCGCTCATGTCTGTGTTATGGAAATGAAGTACTCTCGCAATTCATACATTTACTAGTTTATCAGATATTGCATACCGCTCAACAGCCCTGTTGGCTTTCATAAGACAACAAGCTTTCAGAAGACCAACAATTTATCAATTTTTTCATAGTGTACAAACGAAACACTCAAACGAGCAAAAAGAAGTTCCAAAGAGCATGTGAACTCTACATCTTCTCTTCAAAGAGAGCTACAGAAACACCCTCAGTATGGCAAGTCGGGCATTCGATGTCCGCCTCCGACGCGTGAGCCCTATCCGCGCACTCGCGGCAGGTTGCATGGCCGCATGCGGGGAAGAATGATCGAAGTGGAGGCGATTCCGTCTTGCAGGCTCGACAAGCTCGCGAGAAACGCAGTGTATTAGCCGCGCTGCAATGGGGTAACATCTGAGACAGGATCTCTAGAAACCCTAGGAATTTTCCGGATTCGAAGTATAGTCAATGAGGAATAAAAGATACAACGAAAAGGATGTGGAACGAACACATACCTCTCATCGTTCTCCTTCTTCAACTTGTCAATTTGTTCAATAAAAGGCGCGCATTTTGCATCCATATCCCGCTGAGCCTGGTTGCATCTCTCCTCAGCGTCATCAGCTGCTGCCTTGGCAACATCAACCGCCGCTTGAGCAGCTTTCCTGCAACGATATACGAATAGAACGATACGTATCGAATGATAGTCGGCGGAAAAATTCGTCCAAAAACACAAAATTTGATCCCCATGGAGCAGCAAGAAGGAAGAAGGGGTGGGGAATGATAATTCACTATTCAAGGAGTGAAGGTCGGCCTGAAATAACGGAAATCGATCAGAAACGGACTTTCAAAACGGATTCGTGCCTACATAGGCCAATTCCTGATTGGTCTCCGTGCACTTTCGCCCTTCCCTTACCCTCTCGCATCGCCTTCCACTTGGATCCTTCGCGCTTCTTCTATTGTCATGAATGCTCCTCTATGATTGTTCATCATCAAAACTAAGAAACCCT
>LS507885.1:151164-172243 GCA_900490845.1 Pristionchus japonicus | reverse complement strand
TCTATGATTGTTCATCATCAAAACTAAGAAACCCTCTCGCTAGGACACTACTCGAGGAGTGAAGGGCGGCCAGAAACAACGCCAAGATAATACCCTCTCGCATCGCCTTCCACTTGGATCCTTCGCGCTTCTTCTATTGTCATGAATGCTCCTCTATGATTGTTCATCATCAAAACTAAGAAACCCTCTCGCAAGGACACTACTCGAGGAGTGAAGGGCGGCCAGAAACAACGCCAAGATAATACCCTCTCGCATCGCCTTCCACTTGGATCCTTCGAGCTTCCTCTATTGTCATATTGCCGAGCGCAGCATTGTATCGGCTCGAGTCGTGGCATGCCCTTACGTACATCGCTCGAACTGCAACAAATTAGAGTTCGAAATACGGGTAATCGTCTCTTCATTTTACACACTCTCTCGCCTCTCTGAACAAATTCCATCCACATGCTGCGACGTTTGAACATTCTCATTGGACAAATACAATGAACCTCGCTTCGCAATGTTCCACGGAGTAGTAATGTGCCTCCCAAAAAAAAGATAGATGCCTCCCAATCTAGCTTGCGTGAGATATTCTTCTTATATTTCATGTTCTTTTGTTGTACCTCTTTCTTCGCTCAGTCTGCTGGCTACATCGAACGCAGTGCAGAGTGTCCTGAGGGTAGACTGAGTTATGAAACTAGGAACTAGTTCCCTCCAGTTCCAATGGAACTAGTTCTGTATATCCATCCTCTCCGAGGAATAAAGGAGCTAGTTCTTCATCTTTCAGAGTCTACCTGAGGGCGGCGGCCGCGGCTGTCATGGCAGCGACGTGGGCGTCCCTTGCAGAGTCTACTGCAGCGAATGCGTCAGCATCATCGAATGCGTCAAGGTCTTCCACAGCATCATCGTCTGACTTGGCCTCCACGCTGAGTCTGAAACGCGTGAAATCGTACTGATGAATAAGGGTTGAGAAAGCGGGAACTTCTGTACTTTTTTGCTCGTCCTTCTCGGTTTATGGAGACCGCTCTGAGTGAGGCGTGAGGCGTGGAACGAGAATGGTTTGAATACTCAATTGAGTGCAGAAGTGGCAGAAAAAAATAAATAATCCTCACCTTTCTTCGACTCCAACATTAGCGTCCTCTTGCTGGCTCTTCTTGATCAATTCTTCCTTGAGAAGCACGAATTCCCCTTCACCTCGGCACTTTGAACAATGGACGTCCTCGATCGCCAGGAAAGCTTCCAGCCTTGAAATGCGAAATTTCTTAGGCTTCGATAAATTCCTGATAGCACAGCA
This sequence comes from Pristionchus japonicus, assembly GCA_900490845.1. Lineage (NCBI taxonomy): Eukaryota > Metazoa > Nematoda > Chromadorea > Rhabditida > Neodiplogasteridae > Pristionchus > Pristionchus japonicus. Next base: position 170,973 of record LS507885.1, on the reverse strand, counting down.
CAGCGTGTCAAAGAGGGAAATGAGGCGGCAAATCTCCCCTCCCATTCCTTCCTCCCTCTCTCAAAGCGAGCGGTGCAAGATGAGCAAACCATTCAAATAACATATGTGAAGCATATTCGTTAACTTATTGAAAACATTAAAATATGCAAATCTGAAATATCAGAGCTATCAAGACGTGACCTACGGACCACAACAAAGGTGCAGAGCCACTAAACCTTTGAAATAGAGCGAAATAGGACATTTTAAAATATATTTCAAAGTTTTTCTGGGGAATGACAATAGATAGAAACATTCCACCACCGTAGGCCTAAGGCCGATTCGTGTTTGAAGAGGTTGTATTCGGCGGAATTTCAATTTTCGATTTTCCCATTGATTCGAGCCCTAAAACGTACAAATTAACGTCATAAGTCGGCGGAAAAACCGAAAATTGAAATTCCGCCGAATACAACCTCTTCAAACACGAATCGGCCTTGGGCCTACAGTGGTGGAATGTTTCTATCTTTTCACATTCCCTAGAAAATTTTCGAAATGCATTATAAAATGCCCTAATTCGCTCTATTTCAAAGGTTCAGTGGCTCTGCACCTTTGATGTGGTCCGTAGGTCACGTCTTGATAGCTCTGATATTTCAGATTTGCATATTTTAACGTTATCAATAAGTTAACGAATATGCTTCACAAATATTATTTGAGTGGTTTGCTCATCTTGCACCGCTCGCTTTGAGAGAGGGAGGAAGGAATGGGATGGGCGATTTGCAGCGGAGAACAAAAGAATCGTCCGCAATGACACGATGTGCACAGCATCGGAATTTGAGGGTGGTAACCCACTTGACGTAAAGTTGTGAAAAGACCGTACACGTTTTAATGAGGAATAGCGTAAATTTAATGCGGAAACCGCACGAAATGCTGTTGCTACGCGTCATAATAGATCGTTATAATGAGAAAAATCAGAGATTTTATTGCGGAAAACCCATGAACTCCTGCACGCTCCAAGTCGGTAACTCGAGTTCTTTTCACAACTTTACGTATAGTTGTTTACCCCCCTCAAATTCGAATGCTATGCGATCAGGACCTAATATAAGCCCAAGAAATATCGCTCACCTGAGCTTCAAGGCGCACGCTCTGCACACGGTGTGCCCGCACGGTGTCATCACGGAGAGGAAGCGGGGATTGTCCGCGTAACAGACGCTGCAGGCGCGTGAGAAGGCATTGGTCGGGCTGGAGGCACTGCGATCAGATATATCATGAAGGTACTTGGTCGGATGAGAACCGTCGGATGAGAACCATGTGCATATTCCGTCTATTACATAACTCTTGTCTCTCGCCCTCATTAGGTTCATCTTTTCTGATGTTCTCATCCGACCTAGTTTCAAGCGGAACTAGGTTACAAAAAAGATGCTAGGAAGAAACAAAAAGGGGGATTCCTTTAGATAACGCATGTCATTCACGCCTTTCTAGACATCGGAAGTCAGTACAAAACACTCAAAAACGTGAGTTCAATTATTTACAATTATGGGTACCTTACATCTTCATCTTTCCATCGTTTAGCTCCGCTGTCACTTGTGTCATCGATAGATCGTTTTGTCGTCATAACTGTAACCGACGGGATATAAATCGTTGATTACGCATCCGATCTTGTAAATATCTAGTAAATGGAGTTCAAAGACGAGCAAATAAAGACGCTGCAACTTTTAGTGGAGGTGCACTGGTCTATTTGACGTCGCATCATTGGCTTCATGATTTTATTTGAAGACCAATGCAAGCGAGCAGCGTTTGGAAAAGAGAAACCGTCAAATAAAGAGCTATTAACAGTGAAAAGAGTTCAAATGCAAGGAAAAATTTGAAAAAAAGTGGAATAAACTAGTCCGAGGATAGGCAGTTCGTCAACTTTTGCCGGGTTCGCTCGGTCAGACTTGTTATTCCACCAGGACTTGACTTGCTCATTTCAAACAGGAAGATATTTGTATGCTCTTATATTTGATTTTTTAAGTAATAAATTGTTCACAATTATTTTATGAAATCTGAAGCACACACAATATTCCAATGCTCCTCTCCCTCTTAGACATCGATCTCTCCTCCTTCTTGCCGAGTCAAGTGCCTCTTTATCCCCCTCATTCTCTCACAGATCAGACAGAACGAGAGAGCTCGGAAAATGAGAGAGTGGTTGATTGTTCAGGACAGTTGACTCAAGTACCTGATCGGATTAGCATAGACTACATGAGTACCGTATGGTGGCGGGAATGAGGGAATGCGATCAGTAGTGATTTCTGAAAAGCTGTTTTCGAACACCTCGAGAACGAATCACATTATACTTTCTGGTTTCCCTCTGATGATATCTACACTGTGAAACCTATTCCATGAACATTGTGGCACAAGTGATGCTAAGCTTGAGCTCTCGACTCAGTTCAAAATACTTTCACCGATTCTTAAGCAATTCCTGCTTCGACTAGACATCATTCTGGAATAATTGACTAAGATCAGAATAACGAGTCTGAAATATTGTGTAAATCGTCCCATTTCCCAGCTGTGCCATCATGCTTTCCGACTTGGGAGAGATTCCTGCGCAATTAGTGGAATGGACCAGAAGACAAGGGAGAGGGAAGACAGAGGACGATTACCCGATTAGTATCGGAGACTGACGGAAGACGAGAAGAAGAAGAAGGGGAATGGAAAGCGGGCAGAGAATTTGTCAGGATTGTGAGAGATTTCGAGGAGATCATCTTCGTTGTTTTACCATCCCATTGTTGAAGGAATCAACGACTTTCTCGGGCAAATTGCACAGCTCGAAACACTGAGCCAGATGCCTTATTCATGCCAGCCGATCATCCTAATATGGGCCACTTGAGTTCCACGTTCTCGAGTCATATTGTGAGGAGTGCTCCTGCCTGACCCGGCTGGCATTACGAACTCCTTGGACTGTTGTTAGCCAGGATTGGAACCCGCGTTTAGGAATCCTTGAAAAGTACCATTTTGGAACCTCAAAATTTTTTTTCAGGACTTGTTCGGAATCCGTTTTAGATCATTTAGAAGTTTTCATCTGTGTTCCGAAGTGTCACTTTTTGAAGGTTCCTAAGCGCGAGTTCCTAACCGTGCCATCACCGTCAGCCATCAGTGGAAGAACACTGGTCCAGAGTACGAAGTCAGACCTCCACATGAAACAATACGCCTGCAATTCACCGGATTCGGGCCATAGCGCATCCGTAAACTTCCTTGGACTGACCGACTCCTCTCCGATCTCGCAAAATTCACTATTTCTGCGCAATCAGAAATGCATACGAGTAATCATGAAGCCTGGTACTCAAACGGTATCGATCATCTCAGGAAGAAGGTGTGAGCAGTATCAAGAGTAAGGGACAGACACTTGAGCCCGTGTTCTCATTATCCATATTGAGGAGGGCTGTCCCGGCCGGCTCTTCGAATTTTTCGTTAAATTCCCGCACTCGATCAATCTATAAGAAAATGAAGATTCCATCATACAAATCGGACTTTCCTGATACTGTGGGCCCTCATAATCGGAAAATTCACAACGTCCAATCTGCCTATCATGTTGATGTAGTACAAGTGCTTCTGAGAGGCACCATATTGTAGCTCTTGTCTCCCATGTCACCCGATTGTCACCAATAATTATTTGCTCCTCCCCCCAATCACATATGTTATTAATGGTCCGCAATCAGCAATGAGCTTCCACATTATCAAACTTCCTACACGAAGGAGTGTGAATTGTGAGCCACACTATGTTACTTTACCCTCAAACAACAACGACGAGCTAGCTCATTCAGTGGTACAAATGTTCGTCATATTGTGAGATCCTGTCTGACCCGACTGGTTACCCAAAAATATCAGTAGTGACACGCATCAAGCTGCAACAAAATCCAGATTTCATCATCAAAATCTCGAGTTACCTACAAAATATGAAAGTTCACACTGTCCAATCAAAATATCACGTAGATGGCTGATTGGTTTCAGCACAAGTGCTTCTGAGAGGCACCATATTGCAGCACTTGTAATCCCGATCCACGCAACGTTACTGTATCCTGAGGATAACGGCAAGCTCAATCAGTGGTACAAGTGTTCGTCATATTGTGAGATCCTGTCTGACCCGGCTGGCTACCCAAAAATATCAATAGTGACACGCATCAAGCTGCAACAAAATCCAGATTTCATCATCAAAATCTCGAGTTACCTACAAAATCTGGAAGTTCGCACTATCCAATCAAAATATCACGTAGATGGCTGATTGGTTTCAGCACAAGTGCTTCTGAGAGGCGCCATATTGTAGCTCTTGTCTCCCATGTCACCCGGCTGGCACGAAGAATTCCGCTAATTCCCCGCAACCAGAGATGGTCCATTCCCGTCTCACAGTGCAACCGATTGCTGTTTTCCTTGTGTGTGTAGAAATTCAAACATCAGTGAAAACTTCGAATGGAATAAGGAATACGCCTGCAATATCACGATTGTCATAAGATACTTCAGACGCTTGATCCACCAGCCATATTGTGAGTGTCCCGGCTGACACCAAGAATTCCTCGCTAATTCCCCGCAATCAGAGATCGCCTGGCACAATCTGGCCCACCAAAAGCCATCGCTTCGGCTTCTCGCCTAATTAGGCTCCGCCTCCTCCCTTCTAGAGATTGTGCGAAATGGAGAGAGCTGCAAGCCCCGCCCACTACTCCCATCCGATTGGCTCGAGATTGGAGATACAGTTATCCATTTCCTCTCTCCGGCTCGGGCCGACATTCGATATTGCCCCGCCACCTATTAGATATCGCCATCAATTTAGAAGAGTCATTGAGTTTGCCGAGAGTCGCCAGCTATATTTGATATTTGTCCTGCTGAATTGGTTATTGGCTCTGCAACAGGATTTTGCTACAGGAGGATTGGATAGGGGTTAAATGAATAGTGGAATGAACCTGAATGTGATATTTGATGACTTGACTGAAAACTAACTGAAGGACTTTACTGAGCGTGATTGCATACTTGATGCTCGCTTCGTCATTTTCATTTTATTGTGCTGATTATAAATCGACGAATTCCAGCAGCGATAATGGAGTACAACTACTTCTCGACTGGAGGAGGTGCGGCGGGCAATGGAAACCAGGTACGCCTGTCCATACAATTCCGCGTTGTAAAAGACGCTAGATAGTTCGGTGACGGGACGTTCTTAGGAACCCACGATAAATTTTTGGGGTAATGTTAGGGACACGTTTCATAACATTTGGAGATTTTTTCGGGGTTCCTAAACGTCCCATCACCGATAATTCAGTTATGTTTCGCATTGTTTCCAAGATGCGAACGCTATTCCTTAGAGCAATTCTGAGGCGATTCCAGTACGCAAAATATCAAGTCGGAGCCAACTCCTCTTCCGTCGATTAGTGGCTCGGCTTTGATTCGTCATCAGATTGTTTACATACTGTTAAGGCTTCTTAGAATACCTTCTTATCCTCTATTTCGAATGCCCTATGATTAAAAAAAATTTCTTCTCCATTGAAGGGCGGAGCCAACTCCTCCTCCTCTGCAGAGTCGCCCTCAGCAGCCGCTGTGCACCCCTTCTTCAACTATGGAGGTACCGTAATCAATTTGATTACTGTAAGATCTTCACACCGTAACTTCTGGTACCCTTTTCACCGTAATTTCTGTAACCTTTTGGTTACCGTAGTGGGTTCAGCAATCAGTCGATAATTACAGTACTCCACCTGACCACCGTAACCATCCACATCCCTTCCAGCCCCTGCTACAGTCGTCTCCTCAGCAGCTGCTGCCGCAGCCGCCTCTCATCATCATCTGTACTCTACGGGATACGCCAATCCGTATGGGAGGTTAGTCTTAGCACCGTCTAAGGTCAGCCTCGTCCTGGTTTTTGCCAGTGAGAGACTTGAAGTGTGTAGGCCAGAACGTTCAGTAACTGCGGTTTTTTGACCGTAGCTGCGAGTCGGTGGATTGCCATCAGCTCTCGACATGGATCGATATTCCGTAACCTACCGTACCCTTTCCAGTCTCTCCCGAGCAGCAGCCGCCCAGCAGCCCTACCTCGCCTCGCACGATCCGATCCAGGCTTTCTTCAATACGGGTATTGTATGACTACCGTAGTCAGAACTACAGTAGCCCATTGCATTCCAAAATATCGATTTTTGATTATCGATTACAGGTCTACAATATCAACTCTACCAGAAGTCTGCATCACTGGGGAGTGGTGGAGGCGGTGGGAGCAACAGTCATGGATCAGGTGTGTCTGCTTGTCTTAATTACGTCCTCAGTGTCAGTATGCATACGGCAATCCATAGGAAAAGGTCCACAGAAGTACGTTTTCCTTGTCTGAATCCGTCAAAATTATGTTTATTTGAATGCGAAGGGAACAGTCATGGATTAGGTTGGGATGTGTTTCTCTCTTTCTTCGGCTGCAAAAAGACTTGTGTGATTGTTGATTGAACTCGAATTAACCTTCAGAAACTATTTATAAATTGATATAGAAAGAAGGATTTACAAAATTATTATTGTTCAATGATAGGCTCCAACTCCTCATCCTCCGTCCCCGCCAACCACCCGGTGAATCAGTTGATCTCCTCTCTGCCTGGGAGCTCGCTTGTCGGTAAGGGGACTCAATATTCAGCCTTTCCTCAAATATCCAGTGTCCTGCTATCTTTTGGTTAAGTTTCAGGAACAGTATGTCACCAAATGAAACCCATTGGTTATCGGTGGTGTGCATGATTCTAATGGAACTTGAAACAAAAAAGCTTCCAGTTTCATTTTAAGAAAATTATTCAACGAAAAATTCGCAGGCGCCCTCTACGGTTCTTCCGGCGGCAATCCCTCGGAGCGAAGGAAGCAAAGAAGGATCAGAACTACGTTCACGTCTGCTCAATTGAAGGTTCGTTGCGTACACTATCCTAGCAGTTTCAGGATCCTTCTGAAAGCCTACCTAGTATCAAGTATTCCACTTTTAGAGCAGTATAACACAGTCCTAGTTTCGGAAAGCATTTGTTGGAATTTAACACTGTTGTCTAAGGTGATGAACTAAGGATGCTGTAGCGGGATAATGGCTACCATACCCAACTACCGTACTCTCAGGAACTCGAATACGCCTGTCGAGAATCTTACTATCTATACCTTATCTAAAGCATTATCCAATCCTTGTTACGGTGCTTACAGCAGCTCCCGTTGAATATGGACATACCTTTCAGTAGGAACTTCTCTATTTTTTGGCTCGGGCTGCGACCGCTCTGAATGCGCGCAAGGTCGAGAATGAAAACATTCACAGGAACTAGAGTACGCCTTCCAAGAGACGCACTACCCGGACATCTACACGAGGGAGGACATCGCGACGAAGATCGACCTGACGGAAGCGAGAGTGCAGGTGGGCGGGGCTTAGAGGAGGCGGAGCATCAAAGGGGCGGGGCCTAAAAATATTAGGCGGTGGATATTGAATTGGGGTACGAAGACATTGCGACAAAGATTGATCTAACGGAAGCGAGAGTGCAAGTGAGTAGAGACTTAGAATAACAAAGCGGGGTTCAGAAGAGGCATAACTTTTGAGGGAGGGTAAAATAACAGTTGTTGCGCGCAGCGTTTGAAATCGATCTAAACGAGTGCAGGTGGGTGCAGTCTAGTCCAACTCCTGTTCAACTTCTAGTTCTAACGCGTAGTTTCAGGCCAGAAATCGAGAAAGATCTGAGGGGGCGGAGCTAATGGGCGGAGCTAAAGGGCGGAGCCTAATAACTTCATTCCAGGTCTGGTTCCAGAACCGGCGCGCCAAGTACCGCAAGCAGGAGAAGCTTGTGCGGCCAAAGACGGAACCGAAGGAGGACGATGGAACGGGAATTGTGCAGGCAAGTCGCATATAAATTAGTTACTATCGCGAGCGCAGCTTGCCACCTGAAAAACTGTAGTCAGCGTGCTTGAAATATATTTTTTTGGACTGGGATTATATATTTTGTTAAAGCAAAACCAGCTCTTATCGTCAGATTCTATGTAATTCTTCATTTGTATTCTGCTTGAAGCATATCTGAACAGCATGAAATTCATTGTGCCTGCCCTGTTAGGCTCAATCATTCTGCAATATCGTAGTCTTTGCAAACTCCTAATTCATTCCAATTCAGGCCACAACCATCGACGCTTCGATGGCTGGCATGCCTACCATGGCCGACTCGCTGAACCTGCTCAAGTCTGATACCTCTCTCACGCCGGATCTGATTGTCTGACCTATCCTTTCTCCCTTCCAACCCTAATGTCAACCAACTGAATTTCGAAACTTATCTCATTGTTTGACTCCCACTACCTCATCATAATTCTTGTAAGATTTACCCAATATTGCCAAAAACTAAGCGCACTCTGACATCGGATCTCAAATAATGCGAGATTTTCTGTGAAAAGACATTCACCAACTTCGAACTGATCTCATCGACTCATCCTCGCCTTCTGATTCTTGTTTTATGTGCCATGCAACATCGGTAAAATCGTTCATTGTGCATTGGACATACAAAGGTCATTTTAACCATTAAAATTTATCAATTGTGCAAACTTGAGCAACAAATAACAAGGGCAGTTAACAAATAATTAGGAACGATTCACAAAATAAACTCATCGGCAAAATAAGAACGCAAAGTTAACAAGAGATCTGTTCAATCGATAATAGAGAAAACGGGTGCAGTACCGTAACCAATCGATAACTGACAAGGCTACTGTAATCGAAGGAAACAAAATAATCGGGCCACCGTACACATCACAATATCAATAAGTCGGGCTACCGTCACCAATCGATTAGGCCAAAATGCTCCTCACAAAATATAACGTCAACATCGCAAACCTACCGTAACCTCGGGCTACCGTAACCAGTCGATAATACTACCGTACCCCTACTCCTTCCGCTCGGGACCCCCGATGACCTTGATCGCCGCCAGCACGTAGCCGCCCACAACCATCTGCGACATCAGCGGATGCGTTCGGTCCGGGAGCACCTGCAGAGTACGGTATTGATTGGCATATCGATAAATCGGACAAATTGATAATTGAGAAAGAAACTACCGTTACACAGAAATGCTACCCCATTCAGTTGCATGGAAATATAATGATCTTATAACAGAGGAATCTCGGGCTCATACATTGAATGAAGGAGAATACTATGCTCATTACATCAGTATGAAGCGGAAGTGCCACTGGTCTGATGTCCAATCTACGGAGCTTACCAAGGTTCAACACCAGCTTCCTGTCTCATACCTACAGTAACCAAAAGAATACAGTTCGCGGAGTCAGGCTCTTCAGTTCATTGGATCAGATTCACGACTCCTTACCTGCTGCACCCTGTACATCTGATCGCTCAGCACCACATGGATGGCGCCCCGCTCGCGCAGCCACTTCTGCGCGCGCGTCACGTGCTGGAAACGGTATTGATTATTGATTTATTGATCATTCAAAGAAAAAATAAAACCAATTCTTGATAGCCATAGATTCACCGTACCCTACAGTGCAGTTCTACTGAAATTGATCGTCAAAAGATTGAAATAAAGCTAGCTCGCAAAAGCCTTATCGCACCACTCACCCACTTTCACCAGTTGACATGAGCATAGGAATTGGTTTACAAGTATTTTTTTCCCAGCGAGTCTCAAGGAATCATTAATGCTTCCTCGAAATCATTCGTTAAAAGATCTTCGTGAAACATCTCCCACCCTTTCTAACCTATTCGATTTTCTACACACAGCCTAATCTTGTAATAGATCAGTTCTTAATCAACCATTTCGGTGCCACCGTACCGTCCCCTTCCGCCCTACCAGAATCGCCCGACGGATCTCGCCGTTTACAACAGAGCTGTGCAAAATTTTTACGGTCTCTCATTTCGCAATGCTCTCTCACCGGCCAGACAGAGCGAGAGAGCTTGGGAAAAAGAGAGACCGTAAAATTTTTGCACAGCCCTGGTTTACAACAATGACAAATACGACCACTTCACCCCGACGCCTCTACCTAGAGTATACTCTCATATTTCGAAAAAAGTCGTTCCTCGGCCACTTTTTTTCGGTGCTACCGTACCTGAATCGTCGGCGAGTACACCACCACGTTGCCCGACGGGCGCAGCTTGTCGTACAGGATGTCGAGCAGCGAGCACGGGTCGACCGAGCGGGAGCCTGAGAAGGATACGTTAAGCAATCGATAAATAAGGATTACGGTAGTCTGTCAACATTTGCAGAACACGGTAGGGAATCGACAAATGAGGGAGGAATTCGATAAATAAGTGGTTACGGTAGGAGCATCGATAGCTGGGGAATACGGCATTATAAATTGATGATCCAATTGAATATTAAGTATTTATTTTCTCATTCACGTGTTCATGCGTGGTACTAAATAAGGCGAAGCTTGGTGGTTCTATAGCAAACGTGAAGCCTACATCCACCAACGAGACTGTCACATTCGACTATCTCAGTGAATGACAAACAATACGCATAGACTACGGTACCGATCAATATCGTATCCAATCCCACTCATCTTCGCTAAAACCAGGAAAATCAATAAAGATGGAATACGGTACCCCGCTTACCAATCAATATCGTATCCAATCCACCCTCGATCGCGGCGAGACCGTCCGCCTCGCGCTGCAGCCGATCCGCCTGGAAGGTAGCGTAATCGATAATCGATTATCAACAGTCAATAATCAGGCGTATCTATTGTATGAGAAAGATGCAAAATGATGATGTCAGTATTGCAAACGATGAGAGCGGTAAATTGGTAATCCATCGCATTCTCAAAGCCTAGTAGAGCCGGCGCAGCACAGATTCGCGTGGTGCTGCACGAACAGTGCATGAAAGAATGAAAGAAATGAAAGAATTATCCACGATCTCTTTCCAGCAGCCAATCCAATTATTTTTTTGTGAAAAGTCCTACGAGCATACTAATCGTCTCCGGCACTGCAATGACCTAGTAGCAAAGTCAAAGCAGCGATTGACATGGAGGCTTACTGACAGAAGAATGAAATAATCATTCGACCCTCTCTAAATTGCGTTTCACTGCCACGTCAAAGTGCTGCAGTGGCTTCAGCATTAGCCTTCGAGTCTAACATCACAACTAACTAACCAAACGTGTTTCACTATAACCTCAATTAGGGCTCATCATTTTTTTTTGCAAAGTCAAAGCTGAGTTTCACCTTCAAATCAATAGCTCGATCCGTTTGAATAGTCAATGTCATACGGTATTGCGCGAAGAAAATCATTACTAATCTTACAAGTTCCAGCTAGTCGTCTAGCTAGTCGGACCTAGCTAGTCGTGATATCAGTAACTTCTTTAACTACCGTACCCCTACCGTAACACTCTACCGTACCTTCTTCTGGGCCTGCGCCTCCTGCCACGCCTCGTCGTGCTTGCGCGGGCCCCAGCCCTCCTTGTCCTTCGATGCCTGGGCCTGCAAAGGAATAAAGTCAGTTGTCGATGGAAAACACAATCAGTTTGTCAAAATCATTGACAAGGAGTAAATACTCTCTTCATTACTTGCTCATCTCTCTAAATATTTCACGCAGCTCTCTCTTAGGAATCATCGGAAGATCGCTGGTCTACGCTAATAACACATTCCTAAAACCTAGCACCACCAGTGAAAACCCGATTATTCTATGGAAGATGTGCTGTAAATAACAATCCGTTTCTCGTAATCCCGAATTCTCCCGACGTCATCTAATGAATTAAAAAATTGTAAAAGATAGCGGGTTCATACTCTCAGAAATGCACGGTGAATCAGTGCTTGGTCGCAATCGCATGCTGTTCTCCGAACCTTGAGACACCCGCATCAATGGGCTATCATTAACGAATAAGTCAAATTATTTGTACGTATACAGCCAAACTACGCAAGATCAACACAACACCACTATTTAATTCTGATCAAGCAGCCGTGGAACACGACACCACCAAACGACTGTCTAAAAGTTCGAAACTAATCGGTCCACGCTAATAGGCTAGTAATGAAACCTTACACCGGTAATAGTGGGATTTTTCATGATCGAACGACTCCGTATCAACGCTATACCACTGTAACACACTGATCTATCAGCTGTGCAACTCAACGCCATCAACAGCAAAACAGAGAAATCGTTTTCTACGTCCCTCACTTTACGGCTACCAATGACGTAACTCTGCAGGAAATTCGATGCCAGTCTATGTTAAGATTGCACAAGATCGAGAAAAGTCAGTTTGTGATGCACAGGATCTCATTATCCCCATTCTCGCACCTGCGGCTTCTTTATCCTTACTAATCTAACTCATCTATCGAACGAAAGGTTGCGCGGACTCACAAAGGTAGGAGACGTTGTTCGTGCCGCTTTGAAAAGGAAGTGGATCTGGGTGCATAAAGTTGCTAATGATCATGATTTAAAGTAGGGTTGGCAATACGAGCATTGCGGGCCCGTAATAGAGAGAGGTCACAATGCGGGCCCGCAATTAATGAGAGAGAGGAGGGAGAGGGATTGCGGGCCCGCAATTCTCGCATCAGCCCGCATGCAAATCGGGAGTGACCCTCTCAATTTCACACACTCTCTCGCCGTGCTCTGCCATCCCTTCTCTCATTGCGGGTCTATGCGAGAATTGCGGGCCCGCAATTCCTCCCCTCCTCCTTCTCATTCAATGCGGGCCCGCAATCCCGCAATCGTATTACCAACCCTAATTTAAAGTGGAGCAGATCTGTGATCGAATGGACCCCGCGAGGGCCTAAGCGGAAACGCGGAAGGCCTCAAGCAAGATTGGAAAGATCTCTTCATGCGAACAATCGGGCCCACTTTCTTGAGACAAGCAAAAAGCCAGAAGTGGCCTGCCATGCACATCAGAGCCTACTCTTCATAAATGTGTTAAAATCCAAATTCAATCCAATCTAACTCTCTCCATTCCCCCTGTTCTCTCGTTTTCTCTGGCCAGCACTCTTGTAAAAAGAAGACACTTCTCTCACCTGCAGCTTCTCGGCCGCCGGCGACGGCGAGTCCTCCGCCGTGTCGTTCGCGTCCGTCTGGAAATACAATATTATTAAATAAATTATACATTTTAATTATTTTATAATGAAATCGACTACGGCGATCTATTGCCATTTCAAGAAATTTTCCTCTTTTATGATAGCCATGCAACGCAAGATCGAATATACTGCAACCCGTTTTGTGTGAAACCCTTTGCGAATTGTGTTTCAACTACATGTGAATAGTTCGAATACCTAGCGAGTATCGCTGTTTCTAGATCTCGACATGGGGGAAAAATCACAATCAGAATCGCGTTTCACCGCCACCTCAATATATGAAAGTGCTTGGGATGGCAGCGTAATCACTAAATGATGGAAGCAAATGATAAAATTCACTATCGCAGTTCAGAGGCCGTACAAAAGTGAGCTCGACTTGGAAGCCCCCAATCACAGTTCTGTTTCACTGCCTCCTCATCCACACGGCTACGACTAATTGCCAGTGATCTCACGGTCGATGATTGAACAAAATAACATGATTCATCTCAATGCTCGACCAAAACGTATACATGATACAAGTTCTGATTCCGTATTCTACCAGAGGCAAACTGTGCACCATAACCAATTGCGTTTAAACATTGTGCAACTACGGGTTCGAATTTAAATTGCGTTTCACTACCACCTTATCCACACGGCTAAAAGGAGTTGCCAAATTGGCAATGCCAATCGTCGGAAGAGTTCCTGTTGCACAAAACCCAACCAAGTTTTCGGCCGTATCTCTTCTACCTCCACCCTCAACCTGTCCCTATCTACAGTAACCCCACCGTACCTCCTCCACCTCCATCTTCTCCCTGTCTCCCTCCTCCACAGGCTGCTTGAATCCGTTCATCAAACAGTCGATGCGCACCGGATAGAAGGCAGAGAGGATCTGAATAATGATTGGTTAATTAATTTATCACTTTTTAGATAATTAATTTGTTTCCCCAACGTTGATCTTCAACGGATTGAGAGTTCTGACCCACTTCTAGTTTACTACAACAAGTGCAGCTCCGAACCAGCTTGAGGATTCAACTATCGCAACTAATATCTCGTTCTGCATCCATAATACCGTATGCATCGGGGCTATCCTGTTTCTGCAATGATCAATACCGTACCTCGGGACTGAACTCCATCGAGTTGAAGCAGGGGATCGACTGGGGGACGGTGCCCCTGTGCAGGTGGATGCAGGCCCCGGCGCCCGCGAGTCTGTAATCGGTAATTGGCGAGATACGGTACGCAGGGATCGATAAACAGGAATGGCAAGACCATCGACAACTGAAATTTCATTTAATTCATTTTTGAAGGGAACTCGAGACCGGATTAAGAATCAATTAGATCCAGGTAACATACAAATTTACCGGCGCGCAAAATCCGCATGGCATTGTGCACTCTGATTTCACGAGCTTTCAATTACGATTTGCCCTAATTAGCACAACCAATCTCTCTCTCCCTCTACCGTACCTTTCCGTTCTTAGAATCGATATCGTATCATACACTCCAAATCAATCAATAACCCTCTACTACCGTACCTCTCCGTGACGGCGGCCGTGATGAGACCGAGCACCTGGTCGAAGACGAGCACCTGCGAATCGATTGATTGATTAATAATAAAGATTATGTTTTAGATAAACCCGATGAAAAGAGGTGACGATGAAACGAGCCGAACGCTACGACATTCATGCGTATCGCAAAACATTCACTTCCTTACCACATGATCATCGAACGATATATCGCATTTATGAGAACCTCATCGTTTTTGTTTTAGTTGTGCAGCGCAAACAAACTAGCTTTAGTGATCAGCGAGATAACAATAATTATTAGGCTAATTTGAAAAAAAAACTAATGATCTAATAAACCTTCCTGCCCATGTGCACAACAATTACAACGATACGATGATTCATTAGCAAATTAAACAATTAAATAATTACCCAACCTTCCTGCCCATGTGTACCGCACCCTGATGGATGACGAGCGAGAGCTGGTCGATGCTGGAAATTGGTTAATTAGGAGCTTAATTATTGCTAAATTAGGTTATTGCAAAAATCAACATTGAAAACCCACACAGGGTTGTCGACAACCTTAGTAATCACATCTCAGAGTGATTCCGCGTTTCTACGACATCGTTTAAACACTAGCAGAACGGACATTCTGATTATTTATGAAACGGCAGCTCAACAACAAGAAACGGCACGATAAGTCCACAAGGCATCTTTCTATACGTCCCAGGGACAAGTATCACTCATTTATCGTATGCCAATTCTACCGTATCCGAAAATTTTATTCTAATCGCCAACTGACCGCAGACTGCCCGCGCGGTCGTAGTCCTTGCGCAGGTACGCCTCGCACAGCAGGCGGATCGTCGGCTGCAAGAGTACGGTAGTTACGGTAGTAAGGATTGTACTACGGTAGTTCGCCGTACTCAATATTATTAATATACTATCCCATCGCCAATCCTTCATGATTATTTTCAAATCGGAAACTCTACAATTATCATTTCCTCAATGACTCCCATACTGATGTACTGCGGATGCAGCCACAATCTCGCGGTAATGTCACAGTCACAAGATAATGATATATCTCTACACTACATCAAAAGTTCTCCCCCAATATCAGCGTTCAACTACAGTAACACTCTCACTTACCGTACCTCGACAATCCCGTAATCTACAGTAATCCTGATACCGTACCTTAAGGATGAACACCCTATCCGAGTGCTTCTTCGTCTTCCTTCTGATGTACTTGTTCTTGGCGTGCGTTGTGCGCGAGGCAAACGAGGCGCTGCCCGAGATCAGCTTGGAGACCTTAATTAAGTTAATTAATTAGGTAATTGAGTGATTAATTAATTAAGTTAGCACATTAGTTAATTACACGATCAGCTTGGAGACCTGAAAATCGTGTGTTTCACAAACGCTGCACTGCTCTAAGTGGCCTTCTTCTATCGATTTTGCACCATTCTATCATCAGCAGAAAATAAGCGTGCGCGTCTCATGTTCAGTTTAAAGCCCCGTGCAATGCCAAGAGAAAGAACAGAGATATTGCTCGAGGTCAGCTTGAATACCTTAAATAACTAATTAAGTTAAATTAATCTTTTTAAAAAAGCTGCAAATTATAGTTCGCTCATCCGCGTTTCACAATCTATCTAAGAACCAAGCTGGAAGCTCACTTACAATTCTCTTCCGAATAACTTTCGAGAAAAAAAAATTGAACCACCAAATACATCAAGGCTGCAAACATCACGCACTTGCTATCAATAATTACTTGAGAAGTAACATATCTTAGCAGAGATCTTCTGAGAGAGTGCATGAAAACGTTACCCCTGTTTGACAAACTGTTCAAAGTGCTCCGATTCCCCCCAAAATTTTATGGGTGATTTACCTAGGGACCAGTAACACATATTTGCCGGGGTTTGGCCGGAACGTGTAAACGGCCTAAAAACCGGCTCCGGACACTGTAAAATTCAAAATTTCATATCTATCTTCAAAAAAATAGTAAAAACTTTTTCTAATCGGAAAAATGACCGCATAGGGAAGACGAACAAATAACTTTTTAGAAAAACTTTTTTCGATGATTTTTACGTGTGAACGCTTCGAAAAACGATTTTATCGAACAGAAAACCGAAAACCGTGAAAACTTTAACCCGGCTACCGGACGAGATGAACTCATTTTCTGAAACTTCATCCTCCAACACGATTATATTCCTAAAATGACGCGAATCGAAGAACCTATTTTTGATCTATATCTCTTCAAACCTTGCCAATCGCTTGTTTTTGCACATTTTGCTGTTGTGCAAACTTGTCACACCGAACTCTTCCATGGTAAATCTTCACAGAAACTTGTTACATCGCCACACAAACTTTTTTCATCACAGGAAGCGATTCCGAGACAGCTTTTTTCGGGCTTCAACCATGACCCGGGGGTCATGGTCCAAAATGTAAATTGAAAGTCATGTTGCAGAAACTTCAATTACTATACGGCATTACACTATACACCAGCCCAGTAGTATACAGTATCCCAAGTTACCGTAATCCGGTTATCACAAAGTGATTTTTTTCTTATTTTATTTTTTAAAGTCAGTTTTCGATTCCACGGTTATCAAAATACGGTAACTTGGGATGCTGTATACTACTGGGCTGGTGTATAGTGTAATGCCGTATAGTAATTGAAGTTTCTGCAACATGACTTTCAAGGTACATTTTGGACCATGACCCCCGGGTCATGGTTGAAGCCCGAAAAAAGCTGTCTCGGAATCGCTTCCTGTGATGAAAAAAGTTTGTGTGGCGATGTAACAAGTTTCTGTGAAGATTTACCATCGAAGATTTCGGTGTGACAAGTTTGCACAACAGCAAAATGCGCAAAAACAAGCGATTGGCAAGGTTTGAAGAGATATAGATCAAAAATAGGTTCTTCGAATTGCGTCGTTTTTGGAATATAATCGTGTTGGAGGATGAAGTTTCAGAAAATGCATTCATCTCGTCCGGTAGCCGGGTTAAAGTTTTCACGGTTTTCGGTTTTCTGTTCGATAAAATCATTTTTCGAAGCGTTCATACGTAAAAATCATCGAAAAAAGTTTTTCTAAAAAGTCATTTGTTCGTCTTCCCTATGCGGTCATTTTTCCGATTAGAAAAAGTTTTTACTATTTTTTTAAAGATAGATATGAATTTTTGAAGTTTTACGGTGTCCGGTGCCGGTTTTTAGGCCGTTTACACGTTCCGGCCAAACCC
Source organism: Pristionchus japonicus (assembly GCA_900490845.1). NCBI lineage: Eukaryota > Metazoa > Nematoda > Chromadorea > Rhabditida > Neodiplogasteridae > Pristionchus > Pristionchus japonicus. Next base: position 153,312 of record LS507885.1, on the reverse strand, counting down.
CGGCAAATATGTGTTACTGGTCCCTAGGTACATCACCCATAAAATTTTGGGGAGAATCGGAGCACTTTGAACAGTTTGTCAAACGCCAAAAGCGATCTATCAGAAGACCTCTGCTAGTGTCTGTCTGTCTGTTTGTCTGTCTGTCTGTCTGTCTGTGACTAACGTCTGTCACGCTTTCGAAAAATCGCTGTAAAACACCTATTTCTCATCGCCTAAGCCTATACCCGATACCATACAAACCTCCTCGAAAAACCTTTTCAAGAAATTTGCATATTGCATAGTGATGACGCAATATGATGAAATTTCTCTTCACACCGTATTCGCCTGAAACTCAACCAAATCACTCGGGCGGACCACCAAACAACTTCTCGGGTTCAAAATTTTCAAAATTGTCATGAATTTCATAGTGATGACGCAATATTACGAAATCTCTTTTTCGCGTCGTTCTTGCCGGAAACTCACGAAAAAAACTCGGGCGAGCGACTAAACTACTTCACGCGATTAATGGATCGTGGGACTATCTCGATGGCAATGTGTGGAAAGGTTCGTGTGGATAGTAGTGGGAGAAAAAGTTGCGACGGAGCCACGAAGTGGCGGAGTCGCAACTTTTTCGACCACTGCTATCCACACGAACCTTTCACATTGCTATACGAGACAATACCCTCCCCAAGACTTAGATAGGTACCCGGCTCTCCCCGCTCTCTAGATCTACGTAGGTAACCTGCTCACCCTTCTCTCTAGACTTACGTGGGTAACCGGGTTGCCCCGCCCTCTAGACTTACGTAGTAGGGTTGGCACGGAGAGTCTGAACCGACCGATTCACTCGCGCGCAATGAGACTCGAATGAGTCGGAATGGGAAATGATGTCCCACTCTCGGACTCTCAAGAGTCCGAGAGTTAGTGGGAGGAAATGACTCGGACTCTGTAGAGTCCCAACTTTTTTACCAATGTTATGAGTGCAAAAAACAGTACTAAATTGCCGGTGTGGGGGTGAAGAACATAGGGGGTGAAGAATCAGGGTGTCCCGGGAAAGGAATGTTTATGAATACGGTAACATTGGACTCAGACCACGGTAACACAGGGTGAGAGGCAGGATTACGGTAGCAAATGCGATAGAGTTACTAAAACTATCTGGTTGATGCAAAAGTTTCCACGGGGTTTTCACAGGAGAGTTTTTCACAGAGGCGATTTCCTAACATTTCCCTTTCTCATTCCTCATCATTCTACCGCTTATTTCGCGTTGAGTTTCAACTGTCCTCCAATTGCCCTTGTTCGCAAGCATTGTATCGGCAATGAAACACAACACCAAATGAATGCACAAGACCAACACGTTGCATCGAATGATGATGGGTTTTCGGCCATAACTTTCTTTGTTTTTGGATTTGGACGAACTGCCGGTTTGGGTAGGTTAGTATGGGAGACGCGCATGTTCCTTCGAAATATGAAGCCACGGAGTCAACGTACAACGGAAATACGTTTTCATTTTCCGCTGTATTTCGAAATAGCAAAATTTCTATAGTCTTGGTAGCTCAGTCATGGAAAATAAATCATAGTCTCTGTTGAAAGTTTCTCTTACATGGGAATGGTCTCAAGACACATTCTCCAATCTTCATGAGACTTTGTGTGCTTACTAAGTCGACTACGCTGATCTCAAAACCGTTTTCAAAATCTGCCAACTAAGTTGTTGACGGGAGCTGCATCGAGTTGAAGTTTAACGTGTGATTTTGAGAGAACCGTTTTTGCGCGACATAAGCCCATCGCTCGCCTCCTCTCCCAACTGGTCCGGTGGCCGAGTGGTAGTGAGGGCGAACTGGTACACGGTAGGCTGTGGTTCGGTTCCCCCTCGCATCATTTTTCTTTTGCCGCTTTTTGCTACATGTTTCGACAACTTGTAAATTTCCGAGAACATTTTTCAAAGGTGAACAAGTAAGCAGAACCTGTTTTGTCACGTGTTGTGCATATGAACAATGAACGATCAGGTGACTTCTGAATTTGAACCCTCTAAATTATGCTGGTAACACTATAGTGTGCATTTATAAACCAGTTGCACTTTTTTCACTTTGAAAAATGTTCACGGATTTTTACAAGTTGTCGAAACATGTAGCAAAAAGAGGCAAAAGAAAAATGATGCGAGGGGGAACCGAACCA
>LS507885.1:99574-112113 GCA_900490845.1 Pristionchus japonicus | reverse complement strand
CTCGTCTATTAGCATAATCACTTTGCATCTCGATCCCCTTGTCTCTACCTGCCTCCTACCCATTTGCATAGAGAGAGTATGCTCTCTCGCCTCCCCGACTCGCCCTCGTCCTTCTTGTGTTGCGCGGTCCTCGTGACCGGTTGTCGATAAAGCTCTCTCCTCTATGCTCACTGAGTAAGGACAGACGACATTACAACAAGAAGTAGAGATGCAAAGGAAGCAAAAAAGAGAGAAGGAAAAGTTTAGAGAGGGAGAGGCGCATCGCAGTGTTAGCCATGCACGATTCAATCTTACGCTCGCTCTTCTTTTCTACTTTACTTCTCGCGATCGATATTTGGAACATCTTGATAGCTACAATTTCCTGCTAATTTTCTTTTCTTTCTGTAATTCTGAGAATATGTTCACCTTTCCAGACGTTTACACCGTCTTGGCTTCCTCGAAGAACCTTCTATGACTTCGACATTAATAAAACCATTACCTAGCTACTTGCACCAAACGAGTAAGTGCTTTCACTCCCTATAATAGCTGCTCTCGAATCGACCTTACAAGTGCAAAATTCAGAGATAAAAGATGTTAACTGAATGACCGAACACCAATTTGCATTCCCAGAACAAACGTTGTTTTTCCCGACAGTCGTTTATCAACAAAGGAGCCAGCGAACCGTTCAGTGAGTTTTCAACCCTGTTCCTAATGCTGAGTTCATTGCCACTCATTCCTCATTTTGAGGGGTCGATTTGCGGCATCAAAGCCCCCTTCATAGCCGATGGATCTGATCTATCATTTTGTCCCCTCGATCAATCGACGTCTTTCATACCGCAAATCGACCCCTCAAAATGAGGAATGATGACTATGAATTCATCATTAGACATTTGGCACATTATTTCTGTTGAATATGTCCTTGCGTGTATTGAGCGAGTAGTCGATTACGTCAGCCGTTTATTAGACGATAATTAAATAGAAGAGCAGCAACGTAGTAACAGCGGGGTGACGAGACAAACTGAGCTAGCTTGCGTCAGCAAATAACGTGTTTGTACCGCGCAACAGTACACTGAACAATCGTGGTGAGAGTGACACGATACAAAACGGGAAGACGCGCGACGCGACCGCAACGCGTGTCCGGTTGGGGCAGGTTCATGATTGCGAGAGGTAGATCACGGACAATAATTATTTCTACTTGCGTATACAACAATTTCGAAATGAACCCACAATAATGATTCAGGTAATAACCCAATCTGCATGCCCGATAATGGATCTCCTTGTACCTTCCTAGACGGACGATACGTACCATCCAAAATTGTAATATTGAGGGCAAGCGATAAATTGATTTCTACACGTTTGCTTCGAAACGCAGTTTATGAATCGATAGGAGAGTTAATTATAAGTGAGATGGAAAACAGAGAAGAGAGAAAGATTGCACAACTAGACATTGGAAAATAATTCTATCTTTTCCTGTTCCTCTGGCAGGCAAGATACCATGGATAGCGGAGATGGTCAGCCAATCCCGCAATTGCAGATGCATAGAATAAATGACTCCGATGACGCATTGAATCCAGCACAGGGAGAATCGTAATATTCGTATAATAGCCTCCAGGATGAAAACCTAATGAGGGCGAGAGAGCAACTGGTATGCAATAGACAGATTATGCAAATGGTTCTCATCCAACAGGTTGGCATCCGAATGTTCTCATACGATCTAGTGCCGAATCCCACACTTAGAGAATCGTACATTGCCTCTATTCGTTCTAACCGTCAGCTAGACACACACGTAATTGGAGAGAAGTAGAGAAGCAAAGGAAGCAAAAAAGGAGGAAAAAAGCGGAGATTGAAAGGTTTGAGAGAGAGAAGAGAGGCGCATTGCAATGTTAGTCATGCTGAATGCAATCGCTCGCTCGCTCTTCTTTTCCACTTTACTTCTCGCTATTACAGTCCGGTTGGATCCCTACGTGAAAACTGGACGCCCCGGGCATCCCCGGGTGTCCCCCCGTGTCCCCTGGCCTTCCCACGACTCGGGGAGTGAAATAATTGCATCGAATTGTGTAAATTTGAACTGCACAGGTGATCGCCCATCGATTCATGCTAACAACAAAATTTAAAACATCCTGGTTAATTAACTATGATTAATTTTAGAAAATGGATAATGAGTGTGCTCTGCTTGGAATACCGTAGTTTCCCTTTTTGTCTTTTATGCAGTTCTGGCTTGTGAATCGCGAACTGACACGAAGGCTCACGATATTGTCTGATATCACTCACTTTTGTTGTTCAATCGGTCTTCTTCATGTTCACAGTAGTGCAAAAATGAGTGAAACCAGACAAAATATACAATTGTCAAGTTAGTTCGCGATTCAAGAGCCAGAACTGCATAAAAGACAAAAGGGAAACTACGGTATTCCAAGCGGAGCACACTAATTATCCATTTACTAAAATTAATTATAGTTAATTAACCAGGATGTTTTAAATATTGTTGTCGGCATGAATCGATGGGCGATCACCTGTGCAGTTCAAATGTACACAATTCGATGCAATTATTTCACTCCCCGAGTCGTGGGAAGGCCAGGGGACACGGGGGGACACCCGGGGATGCCCGGGGCGTCCAGTTTTCACGTAGGGATCCAACCGGACTGTAATACTTGTTCATCTGCTATGCTATTAGTTTGTTAAAATGTTGTAAGAATATTTTCACACTTTCATACGCTTACATCGTCTCTACTTCTCTCGTCTACTTGTAATGGAATCACAATGGATTAGATGTCAAAACGAGTTTTCAAAACAAGTGAGCAATGATTGTAACTGATGAATAAAAAGTGCAAAATTCAGTATTCAGTGCAGGAAATTGGAGAGCTAATGTTGATCTGCCTTGTGGAATCTTTTTTTAATGGAAGTGGACCTGCCGGTAAGCTGTGTGCATGTTTAATAGCTGGAATAGAAGAAGAATTTGGCGAATATCGCAGATAACCGCTGAGCCATTACTTTATCTGTTCAATCGGAGAGCAAAAATCCAGTGATGCAGAGGCCGTTGTTGATCTTACCAAGTTCGAGTTTGCAGTGCCCGTATTCGATGAGTAAGCGAGAAAGGCGATAGATCCCCACATTCTGTACAATACGCTAGTTTCAGGAGACCATTGCTGGACATTCAGTCCCGGAGAGAAATGAGACACTACTCAAATAAGTTCCATTCAAGCTATCAACTGGCATTACGAAGCCTTCGATCCGAAAATTGTGAAAATATGTGTGTTGTATAGAATAAATGACTCAGATGACGAATTGAATCCCGCACAGGGAGAATCATACATTGCCTCTTTTTGGCCTAACCGTCAGCTAGACACACGTAATTGGAGAGAAGTAGAGAAGCAAAGAGCACGCAAAGGGGAGATGGAGAGGGAGAGGCGCATTGCAGTGTTAGTCATGCACGATCCAATCGCTCTTTTCTTTCTCTTCTACTTTACTTTTCGCGATCGAGATATTTTGCTCATCTTGATCTACAATAATGTCGCGCAATTCTCTGTCATCACATTGAAGTTGTGCTAATATTTCATCATTGACAGACGTTTACACTGTCTCGTTTCAATTAGCTTCAATGAATTCGATCAAAAGAGATACATCGTCAAACTACGATTTCAATACTAGTGAGTACAATCTTTTATGAAACAGCTGACTAAAAGTGAAAAATTCAGTTGTCGAAGACGATATTTGGTATACCAATATTGATCAGCATCGTGGAATCGCTCTCGATTATTTATTCACCAGCCAGTTACTGGTCACCAAAGGAGACAGTCGTCGGTTGCACGGTCTTCAGATATTTCGAGGCATAATTGCAGAAAATCGCTGAGAAGTCACTCTACCCATGGCTGCTATCTAAGGGAGAATCAGCATTGACTGCCAAGTGTTCACATTACTTACTTGCGTTCGAGAGGTAAGTCATAAATTCGTGATGGTGCTAAGTCAGGGTACAATATTTTTCTCGGAAATGATCATCTCAAAAGTTTTTGAACAAAGGCTAATTTCATTGGTCCTTTTTTCTTCCGGAATCTTCCGAGATGATAATTTTGAGGAAAAGATTACAACTTGACCTAGCACCGTTGGCGATTAGTTATGCAATTCTCATATTTCAGGTGACCATTGTTAGAAGCTAAGCACCGAAAAGAAGTAAAAAATCAAAGTGTACTATCCATGATTGTGAACTTTTAAGATTTGACAATTGTAGAAATGAGTGAGTTGTGAAGAATAAATGGCTTCCACAAAGTAATGAAACAAGCTGTTGTTTGAACCAATGAATCAACGCGCCAAATATGCTTCTTATTTGTGCAAAAAGTGGCCCCAATCGCTAAATTGTTTTTTTCGAGCATTATTTATCGACCAAACAAAATCGGCATTGCATCATTCTCTTGCCTCATTTCTTCACTTCCTCCTCCTCCACCACTTTCCTCGTAGAGCACCACAAAGCCTCCAACAGTCCTGCAGAAAGGACAGAGCAGCGGATCCGCATCCGCACGCGACGCATCGGCCGAGAGCCGCTCCGCGCACGCCAGACAGCATGCGTGACCGCACGCGGCGAAGACGGCGCGTCGACGCGGCGACTCGGCGCAGCAAATGCGGCAAGCGCGCGAGAAGCGCAGGCCGAGGGAGGCGCTGAATCATTGAAAGTTCCTCTGTTTTAGCCTCGAACAAATATTCGACTGATATTCAATAAATGAATCAGGAACGCTTTTAAAAGTCATTTCAAAGATTATATCTGAATTGAATGCATTTCGCAGTCAGTATTTTCAACCTAGGAGGTGTTCCATGGACGAGTTCTTTCCGAAAATGGAAATAAGAACTGCAACTAACCACTCTTCGTTCTCCGTCCTCAGCTCCATGTCCCTAGCAGCTCTTGCAGCTGCTGCAGCATCTTCTGGTTGCTGCGCGTCATCCTGAGGTTTAATTACCAGAGTTTGATGTGATTCTTCGACTATTTTAGCAAAAAAAAGAGAACAGGTTTAATCACCCAAGTTTGAAGTTATTTTTGTCTCTTTTCCTTATATATATGAACCCACATCGGGGCTATTTGAGCAACGACTCATAGCGCCCGCCCGAGTGAAGATTTCGGCTAGATATTTTTGCCACGAATACCTGATGGTACAGGCTACTGATTCCGCCTTATCTTATCTTTCTCCTATCAATTTGAACTCGTTGCGCAAACGTCGTTGCTCAAACGTCATAGCCCCCCCCCCAGATCCTGAGCACGTTCCTGCAGGCTGTCCAGCTCCCGCTGCAGCTCGGCGTTGATTCTGCAAAAACATTTTTTCTCTCTATTTCACGAGTCGAAGTCAAGTTCATCAATCGAGTGAATCAATCCTGTGGTTGAAGTAATCGTGAAGCGTATTTGAATGATGAAATTGTAATGGGAAAGAATTAACATCTCAGCCTCCTCCTCCAGACTCTCCACTAGCAGTCTATGCGCGTTTGGGATTACATATTTCTTTGTAGTTTAACTCTACTAATGACTAGCTCGAAACCGTGTAGAATAACGTCAAAACGTAAAAAAACCCAGTCAAAAAAAAATGCACTCACATCTCCGCTTCCTCATCCAAACTCTCCACGAGCAGTTAGTGATCTTTTCAAAATACTTATCACTGCCTATCCTTTACACACTATCTCGCCGCATTAAAAAGCGTACATGTAAAGTCAGAGTAAAGAATTATTCCCTCACATCTCAGCCTCCTCATCCAGACTCTCCACGAGCAGTCTGTGCGCTGCTCATTCCTCCTCTGACAATTGATTGGTGATCTCTTCGGGGTCGAGACTGTCGAAAGCCCGTCGAAGATACTGGGCTGCTCTGAATATGAGCAAGAGACAGAGCAATAAACTAATTTTTTGAAGATCCCTGAGATCACGACTAGGCAACATATAACGTTCTTTGTTTCCACTTTTAATGATTTAAAACGCTAACAGTTGTACATACTGTTTCGAATGGGGTTCGTACCACTAACACTAATCAATGGGTATAACAGTTTCGAACAATCTCTGAAACATACCTTGTTCCAGTTAGCCATACTCAAATCAAGAATGCTCACCTCCGCTCGTTACTGGCCCTCAACTGCCGGGCATCCGTTGAGAATCCGCGCAGGCTCACGTTGAAGTTGATGTCGACTCTGCCGCGCATGGCTTCCTGCCACATGATAGTCGATCCCATCATCCCATCACCTTGTATTCCTGTCGCACTGATAATTCGAGAAAGTGAAATCTCATCTCCCTGGAGTGCCGCTTTCTCATCATAATGTTATTTGAAATTTCTCTTTCCATCCGCGAATTGAATGTGGTTCAAACGATCATGATTACTGATTTGAAACACAATGTGATTTCCGGAGTATATTTATTTTCTTATCGGAAAATTACACGAACGATCAAGCACAAAATGTGTGCGCATTATGGTGCCTCCTCGATCTTTTCATAGTCCTCGTTTTTGCGAGATTCCTCGTTAGGAATCGGTGGCAGAGGATGCGTTGGGGCTATCGGTCGGCGATGCATCTGCTTTACAACGACATTATTGATTTTTTTTCTCAAATTGTTCTTTCCCATCTCCTTCTTAGTCGGACCAGTTACTGTTAAATGAACAACATAACGTACTCGAAAAATCACAATGATTGATATGATACAAGCAATGCAATTGAATACAGTCAAACATATGTAGATGTCCTGTTGTTTGTGTAAATCCCGGCCCAGCTGGAAACATAATTTATGCAATTCGTTAAATAAAAGAAGATCCAACCGTCTGGCATTCCATAGAAATCGTTGATTGATAGTCTAATTGGCAAGGCCCGATTGATTTGGCCATATCATCGAATCCAAGAAGCGAAAGATTTCGTAGATGCATTGTCATTGGTGTAAGAACTATGCGTTCACTTTCTTCGTTACAGTCCTTTTCCTGTGCGATTGTTTCATTAAAACTAGATAACGGTTTCTCTGCGACAAATCGTGTATTTTCAATAATTTATCGAGAGCTCCTAAAATTCCAAATCGTGATTGGGCGTCAATACCGAATAGAGAACAGCACAAGTTGTGTAAGATTTCGCTGATGAGACTCCTCCGTCCGCTTTTGTGATCGATTCCGGCAGATTCTTGCACGATTCACCGCCAACATCAAAATATTCTCCTGATTTTTAGATGACTGGATACACTTTAAATCGCACAAACCTTGGAAATCCGTCAGGGAAAATAGCGAGGAGGTATAGCCGTTGGCCATCACAACGATGTAAAATATCAGAGTGAACTGCATTGCAGAGAGACCGACCATCTAGACGTTGAGTCACAGATAGCTAACGATAGTATGTGATGAAGAGATGTTTTCGGGAATTGCGTTCCACCCAGGAACGCTGTCATTGTTTGTCATAGTCATTGTTTGTTGTTGGGATGATGTGCGACTCAGTTGAGTTATGAATCGTTTGCAGAATGTGATACTTTTCTTGCAAATGTGTGTGAAATGATCTTTGAACTCTCTGAAATCTAATCACAGAATACGTGCTAAAATATTTAAAAGATTGGTGTATCGTTACTTGAGGAGTTCACCGGAAGAGTATCGATGCAACATCCACCATCCACCCCGACCACCAACCCTGCTTAGGGCAATGCAAATTTTAGAATGAGTGAAACACATCCATTCTTCCGGGGAACTCCACAAGTGCCGGCGCATCTTCCACGTATCTTCAAAATTGTTCCCATGACATCGTTTCTCTTCTCGGATTGTCACGTATCAACAATCATTTTCGCTACACAGCTCCTCAGTGCTCATCTAGTCTGAGCTAGGAGACAACACATGAAATACAAAGGTGTCAAAACAGACCCTCTGGCATCGCTCGGCTCTCCCAGATTCCGACAAACTCATCGTCTCGATCAGCGGACGTCGGATGCCACCGACGAAGAAGTACAAAAGGGCACCACCATGAGTATATGACAGTTGTATTTGTGACATTCTCGGAGTAATCTTTTTCTCGTGGATCAAGTTTTCTTTGCCAACCCCCGAAGTTCAAGATGGAAAGTGGTCTGTGCGCACTCATCGCTGCTGGAGCAATCGTCCTAGCTTGGCAAATTCCGGAGGTAAATTTTATTTATTGTTATTTTATTATTTTTTTTCCGTTCTACATCTTAGATACATTTACTAAAAATGGATCCAGTTATTCGAAAAAAACTAGGTGGTTAGCTGGTTCCGCGAGAGGGATGAAACGAATGAATTGGACAAGATCTACGAGGATGAATTGACGATCGGAAGTGAGGAGGAGGATGAGGATGAGGAGGTACAATTTCTGATCTTATTTTATTGCTAGTTGTCTTGTCTCTCTCAGTTTTTCTCGCCCAAGTGGGTCGAAATTGGACTCGGTAACTGGCGAGTACTCACCGAGCGAAAGAACTCTACTTATTGCTACGCCGATTGAGGAAACGAGAAAGAGAAAATTTGACAAATTCAGGATCAGGAGGAAGAAGAAGACGAAGAAATGGAGAGAAAGAAGGAGCTCATTGTAGAACTGAGGAAAGAGAACGATGAGAGGTAAAATTTTATACATTTTCACATCTATTTTCAATCAGTTTTTATCAATAACCTACCATTCAGTACTGCCCTCCGCTTCTCGCGCGACTGCCGCGCCTGCTTAGCTTTTGATCCGGAGAGCCGCGTCGTGTTCACCAGATGCGGCCACGCGGTCTGTCACGCGTGCGCGGACAGAGTCCGCGCTGGCTCTTTTGTAGCAAACGAGGAGGGTTATCTCACTATTTCAAGCAATTGCCCTGTTTGTTCTACCTATAGTTGGTTCAAACCGCTGTTTGAGGATGCGCTTCCTGCTATTGAAAGGTGGGTGTTTTTTTCTCTATATTTTCAATTTCTTGAACAATTTACAACAAAATCACACTCACTGATGAAAGTTACTTCAGTTCCGTCCCCACCTCCCACTTCAGTCGTACGTGCCTGGTCTGCTATGCCGAATCTCCACTAAAGCGCGCCGTTTTCACTCGCTGCGGTGAGTATATTGTGATTCTTCAGATAGATTCTTCAGATTCTTCAGAGAAATTCTAATTTTCGGCTGTTTCAGGCCATATCGTCTGCCGCGCATGCGCCTGGCAACTCGCCATCGACGCGGACGACTGGAGCGGAGAGGCGGCGCGCGCGGACGACGCGTACAATCCGGAAGACGCGGATTCTTGCTCGTCTGATTTGGTTGAGGATCAGGATGAGGATGTTGAGGATGAGGAGTGGGAAGAGGATTGGGAGAGTGAAGCGTCTGATGCGGATGCGGATTCTGACGCGCCTGATGAGGATGAGGATGACGCGTCTGACGTTGACGCGCTTTCTGATGACGCTCACGCGTTCGAGGATGGCGCGTCTGAAGCGGATGAGGATGAAGATGAAGAAGGAGACGATGATGACTATAGCCCGCTCTGTTGTCCGCTGTGCAAGGTCGCTGGAGGGTTCGGACCGTTGGTCGAGGAATCTGTAGTAGAGAAATGTCATTGAATTTTGATTAATTGAACACGTGAACCTCAACCGTTTTTTTAAAGTAGTTAAGTAATTTTCTGAAGCGAAGTTGTTTGTTTCTTTGACTGATAAAATTTTGTTTGAAATACCAAGTCGAACAGTATTGAGACACAGGACAAGTTCTGCCAATTCATTAGGCAATAGAGTGTGAAATGTAACGCTACCCGGGACATCGGGCACCCGCGAAAAGAGTGAATTACCCGGGATAGCACACATTTCCATTACAATTCCATTCACAGCGTCAACGCGCTTTTATGAATATTTCCAATTTGTCGGGTTGAGTTTCACATTTCCCCCAATAGGGAGACATGAGCAATGAGAGTAGGGAAAATAGTGGAGAACCCCTCTCCGCCGCTTCAATTCCACCTTTGACACGCTGTGCCATTCTCCATTATCCCGGGTAACTCTCATTCTCGCCTCCTACCCGGTCGGGTCCAAATTACCCGCCCCGTATTACAAACACTGTTAGGCAATGCTCTTCTCCATTGCAGGCATCTTTCTTGTTGCCCACTTTTAGGATACTTCCCACAATTTTCTTGTTGGGACATCCGAATAAGGTCCTTCTTTCCGATCATTTTGGCTGCGACCGTGCACGTTGCAAGACGAGCAGTGGAAAACGCTGCAGCGGCTGCAGCCAAGCCCCGCGGCATTTCGCCAAGCCCTGATGCTGCAGCAGAAGCGGCGTGATGTGCTGTGACTGCTGCAGCTGCTCAAGTTGAGATAAAGGCTGCTGCAGAGAAGGGTCGCGCTAAGGAAAAGCACGAGGACGCAATTGAAGATGCGCTGGAAACGAAGGATGCGATACCACGAATGATCAGAAATCTTGATGTTCTTCAAAGTGAATTCTTGCAAGATGCGGTGATACAATTTCATATGAGCGAAATTATATCTCGTTTATTTGTCAAAGCGAAACGTAATAATACAAACATAGTTCACTACTTCAGTGAATAATAGATGCATCAAAAGAAATCATAAGTCTGCCCGAGCGAACCCGACAAAAGTTGACGAACTGCCTATCCTCGGACAAATTTATTCCATTTATTCAAACTATCTTTCATATAAAGCATGTTTTCACTCTTCCTAACTAATGTTTTTTCTTCCTCCTTCCCCAATACATGCTACCTTGCGCTAGTTCTCAACTCAAACCACAAAATCGCTAGCACCACGTCAATTCGGACAGTGCACCTCAATTGAAAGTTCGGGCGCCTTTATTTGTTCATTTTTAGCTCTATTCACTGGAGATTTATGTATTTTTGATCGTATTCGACGAATTTTAGCCCATCGACCTCAGTGATGGCCTCAAAACGACCGATCGATGACACAGGAGCAGGTGGAGTCAAACGGAAGAGAACGCATAGTGGAATGTGCGATTTTATGCAGCTAATTATGATCAAACTAGTAGAACTTCTCTCTTGAGCCTGCCTCATCGCAACCTACCTCCGTATTTCAGTTCGTCCAATGCGTTCTCACGCATTTGCCATATCTGCCTCGCCGAATCCCCTCGTTACCGAGCCGCCTTCACTCCCTGCGGACATCTCTTCTGTCGAGCTTGCTCTCTCAAGTTGAGGTGAGCTTTCGATCAAGGGAACCGCAAAAGTTGTCCTCGTTAGAACTTCGTTAGCACAGATCGGAAACAAAAAAGGTTCTAGAATGTGGCTGGTTATCGACCTGTGATACCGAATTTCTGAAGAGAACAAGGACAACTTATCATTTGTGAGCATCTTATCGGAAATGCTGAATTCTCTGCAGCAAAACCAAATAGTGAATGATCCTCCTCATTATTCGATAATTTTCGAGCGCTTGATAGGACCAGTATGCAAATTTCCAGGTGGGACTGTGCTTTGTACACAACCAATCCACTTGCTTGTTCTCTTTGCCGAGGCGAAGGAACGTTTGCTGCTCTGATTGAGGAGATTATCAACGATCAAGTCGAGGAGAGGTACAGCTATGGATAAGTAGAGACGGCTTACTTGATCCACGATGAATCGGTTGAGGTGTAGTACGATAGGGACTAAGGCATAATCTTTTTCAATTGCCCGACCAAGAAGACAAGGGAGGCGAACGTATCGAATTCTGCTACGAATGCTCACAGGGGAACTAATTTGTCAGCACAATTAGTCACAGTCCCAACGTTTTTCGAACTAGATTCACTTCGTTTCCTGTAATCTAACTACAAAATGAACGCTCGCAGAGACGGAGAGGCGCTGGCCATATCACCGCAAGAAAGTGTCGAGGGAGACGGGAGAATGATCGCAGAAGCAGTAGCCGCGCTCGAAACGAGGATTGACGCAGCGAACGCGTCGACTGCCGCTGCGAGAGCGTCAACCGCTGCACAGACCGCAGTCTGTGTACTGGGCGAGTCCTTTATGGCCGCGCAAGACTCAATCCTCGCAAATCACGAGAAGCCGTTCGTTGTTGAAGATTACAGGTAATCGTAAGGGAAGTCAGAAAAGTCAGAAGTCAGATTTAAAAAAAAAACAAAAATTTCAAACAAACATAGCGCGCTTCAGGTCATCTGTGTAGCTTACCAGTACGTACTAGAACAGCTTTAGATCGTTCAAATAGATTGAGAATTCGCTTTGCCGCTCCCCTGCGCAGATTTCGCACGATTCACTATTCCTTAAAAGTTTGCGGAGCTTGGGACCTCTAGCTGAACTATCCAAAAACTGCAGGATGGCCGGATGCTCAGTCTTGCGTGATGCAGCGTACGAGGTTGCAGCAACGCACACTGCGGCTGCTGCTGCAATGTCTGTAGACGAAGCAAGGGCACACATATCGGAATCGAGAGCAAAAGTGTAAGATTTTCACCATTCATTTTGCTGAACGAACTATGAATGTGATGCTTTTAGAGAAACTGCTATAATAGAAGCGGATTTGCTTGAAGAAGCTCACGAATCAGCTTGTGCACGGCATCAAATGGCGAAGGTGGATTACACCAAGAAAGAAGCACGGATTGAAGAAAAGATTGAGTACTTCAAGAAGGAGAATGATGAAAGGTTAGTTTTTTTTTCGAGATAGATTCAAAATCAACTGTTTTCCT
>LS507885.1:63014-73565 GCA_900490845.1 Pristionchus japonicus | reverse complement strand
GAATTGCCGAAGCGGTATATCGCAGAATAAAATCAATGGCGGAAGCGGCAAGTGCGAGGAATCAAGAGACTCAGCTGATTTTTCAAGAGAAAAGCGCAAGAGTTGAGCAAATGATCGAAAAATTGAAGAAAGCGAATGATGATAGGTTAGTTGTTGAACTTTTATCTGAGAAGCCAATAGTTGTGACGTTCACTTCTCATTGGGATATTCATGCGCTATAATTTATAATTACTTATTTTGAATGATACAGAAGTGATAATTGCAGCTTAGCTCGTGGAGTGCGCTTCTCACGCTCCTGTCGCGCCTGCAATACGGATTCACCTCCTCTTCGTTCATTTTTCCCCGCATGCGGTCACGCGGTCTGCCGCGAGTGCGCGGATAGGGCTCACGCGTCGGAGGAGGATACCGAATGCCCGACCTGTCAAACTAAGGGTGTTTCCGTAGCTCTGTTTGAAGAGAAGATGTAGAGTTCACTTCCATATTCATGCTTATTGGAACTTGTTATTGCTCGTTTGAGTACTTCGTTTGTACACTATGAAAAAAATCGATAAAATGTTGCTCTTTCGAAAGTTTATTGTTGTATGAAAGCCATCAGAGCTGTTGAGCGGTACGAAATATCTCTCGGGCAATCATGAATTACCCCTAGCAAGGAATTCTCTTCATATCAGACCGCTATGAGTACAAAACGGTCTGGCGAAGAACCGGAGAAGGAACCCGATTCCAAGCGCAGGAGAGATGATGAGGCGAGGTGTGTTTCCACATCGTCTTTTGACTATTCTATATCCCATCAAAAGCATGCCGTAAAGCCAGCTCTCGCAGCTCCTGGGACCACATCTATTTTCAGCCCAACCCCTTCCTTCTCCCGATCCTGTCGCATCTGTCTCGCAGAATCTCCTCGTCAGCTCTCAGTATTCACACCATGCGGGCACATCGTGTGCAGAGCGTGCTCACTCGCAAAAGAATCGAGGGTTGGCACGCTCGAAAAGGGCAAGTGCTATCAAAGTATGTGATTAGGAATTCTCGATTAGAGTTCGAAATACGGGTAATCGTCTCTTCATTTCACGCACTCTCTCGCCGGTCAGAGAGACGAGAGACTGTGTGAAATGAAGAGACGATTACCCGTATTTCGAACTCTATTCTCGATGGTGCGGACGACGATTTCATTTTGCTTTTTTTTTCGAGCATGCTCACTGAAGTTGAAGTAAGTGGTTGAAGCGTTCAAGCTGCTCGAAATCAAACGATTAACTCGCATGATAATGAAATATACGGGGTTATGAAACCCTGGGGTGGTTGGCTAAGCTTTGGTTAAGATTTGGCTTGGCTAAGCCGATAATCATCGTTTAGATGGGACGCTTCACAAGAAGGCCTCGCAGTGCTGTGTTCGTGTTGTCGAGGCAATGGACGATTTGTTCTACTCAACGAAGATATTATCACAAAGAATCAAGTCGAGATTTCAGCGAGGTATTGCGAATTTTCTCTTTTACCTACTATTAGGGTTGCAGATCGATATCGGTATTATCGCAGACAGTTAGAGAAACGAAATAGCATGCAAATGTGAGAGAGTCTCGTGCGGTATTACCGCATATTGCGGTATTTTCGAAACCGAACATGCAACTCTACCAACTACTAAGACCTCCGCAGGAACGAGGATTCCACCATGCTGTCTGATGACGAGGACAGATTACTCGCGGCCGTTGCAGCCGCATCGATTGCCGGCGTTCGGGCCGGTTTTGCTGCGGTTGATGCAGGTAACGTGTGTCCGAAGAAGAGATAGTCACTGGCCTAGCAGTGGGCTCCCGCAGGACGCAAGTGCCTTGAATACGGGGTGATGGGACGTTTAGGAACTCGCGTTTAGGAACCCCATATCAAAAAAGTTTGGCAATGTTTTGAAACGTATTCCTAATATGGTGACAAACATTTTTTTCGAGGGTTCCTAAACGCGAGTTCCTAACCGTCCCATCACCTTTACCATTGCAGGAAATGCCCGGGCCTCTGCGCATAATGCGTTCACTACGCTGCTCACTGCCCAAAAGAGAGCCCTGCAAGCATCACTCGCGCAAACCAACAAGAAATACGCCCTGCAAGACTACAGGAATTCCCAATGCTCCGTGTTACGGGCCGAATTGCGCGAAGTCGCTGCGCAATGCAACAGGACACAGCTGCGATGATGACTCAAGAAGAAATTCGCGTTGCACTAGAGGATGCGGAAGCCAAAAGGTTCAGTTTTAGCAATAGATTTGGGCCGAACGCCAATGGAACAAAGAATACAATGCTGATATATTCTGAGTGATTAGCTCTTGTCACAGCCGAGCAGGCTCAAGTTACATGATCTTTGCAAGATCATTGCAAGGCATCAAAATGCATATTTGACGCGATTATCAAACAGATTCCTTTAGGAAAACTGTCGAAGACGATTGCGAGCGGTCTGACGCAGCAGTAAGAGCGGCATGCGCACGATATAAACAAATCGCTGCGGATGAAGATGCTGATAAGGCTCGCATTGAAGACTTGATCGTCCAATTCAAGACGGAGAACGAGAAGAGGTTTGTTTCAAATCAGATTTGTTTTTCTCGAGAAAATGTAGGTTGTAAGAGGGGTTGAAAGTTCATTGAAGAAATAACTTTTTTTCAGCGCGTCTGAAGGACTCCGCTTCTCACGCGCATGTCGCGCCTGCAATGCGGAATCACCTCCCCTTCGATCCTTCTTCTCCGCATGCCGCCACGCGGTGTGCCGCGACTGCGCGGATAAGGCTCACGCTTCCGAGGCGGACACTCAATGTCCAGTCTGTAGCACTGAGGGCGACGCAATCCCGCTCTATGAAGAAGCGAATGAGAACGCAGAAGCGAATGAGGCATAATGAATTTTCACACCCCTCTCATGCCTTTCATGTTCATCTTGTACATCTATCACTGTTGATAAAAACATCAAATCATAAACAAAACCTCATGAAAGTAATCCAATTATTCGCTGTTTTGATCCTTTAAAAAAATAATGAACTTTCCAAATATTCTTATCTTCGAGGTGATGAGACAGTTACGAATCTATTGTCATTTACACGACGTCCCTCCTGGCTGATCTGATTTCATGACTGAATAGAACCCCCCCCCCCCCCAAGGCACTCCTTAATAGAAGTAGTCATAGTCATTAATAGTCATTAATAGAAGCACGCATATTTTACCAGACGACGCTTAGTCTCATTCAGTATCACCATTCACCGTTTTTTCTCAATTTTTTGCTCATTCTCAAATTTCAAGGGATGAGCAGCGACGAACCCATGGATTACACAACTGATGAGAGGCAGGTGCAGCAGCTGTCGCAGGGCCAGAAACGACTACGGCAAATGGAAGTACATCGCAATCGAGATTTGTTGACGATATCGAATCTTCCGCGCGATATTATCAGAATCATAGTTCGTCAAGGAAATGACAAGCTCGGAAGTTTGCGTTTGGTCAGTGAAGCTTAACTTACGAGAGCAAACAATAACATTTAAGATTTCACGATCTTGGCACGCAATGGTGCAAGAATTTCGTCCATTTCCCAAGGTTCCAATGCTTGAATGTCTGGAGATCCGAACGAAAAAAAGCCTGTTTTGTACTATCTCGTTGAGTGTGGAATCGCAAAATGAATCATTTTTCACAACATACAGACGAGACTGGGTTAAGCAGACCTTTCCAAGAAGAGTAAGAATATTGAATAAGTTCGCATCAAATTTCTATGAAAATAGTGTATTATCTAACAGGTAGTTCTAGTTTATTTATCGCCTTTTCCATTACAGCTTTGTACATTCACCAAGTTCACCTCACTCTGGAAGGAATTCCATCGGGAATCGCGATTTCTGAGCGAAGTTTTTCATATATTCCCAAACATTCGAAAGCTGGAAATTAATAGCTCAGATCAAGTGTTGCTTGATATGATTCGACAACAAATGCTGCTCACTGGGAACAAAATATGCGAACTTACCCTTGAAGTTGACATCTTTAACAACAATTCTCGGTAAACAATTTTTTTTTAAATCTCGGAAAATTTGGAGAAATCGGACATAACATCTTTCAAGATTCTTCCTTCGAGAGTTTTTGTGCGACCACGCGATTAGCGTGTTGTCCATTGCGACTGAGCAATTTGACACAGTTGATAATCGTCAGTTTCACTTGATTTTATTTTAGAAAAGAATTAAAGACCAGAATCATATTTTCAGGTGATTTTTTGCTTGAAATTGCCGGGCAGATCGATACTTTCAATCTCCATCAAAAGGGAGAGTCGAGTGATCAAGAATCTTTTGGGGTTTCCTCAATTTTTTGGTCGAAAATGGCTGACGAGATGGCAAGAAATGGTCTTAAACACTTTAAACTGAGCAACGAAAGTGGTTCAATTATTGACAGGAAATTTCGTTGAAATGGATGCGCATCATAATATTTTTCTCTCGCTCGGTTTTTTGTAATTTCTTTGATTACATGCTAAATAAATCTTGTGATCAATATCCAAGGATGAATGGAGATATTGACTATTCACAAAAAAATAATTTTTGGTCACTTCTTCCCAAAGAGACCTCCTGGTAGGGTTGCAGGTTCGATATCGGTATTACCGCACTCTCTCGCGCCATTCAGTTAGAGACACGAAATAGCATGCAAATGTGAGAGAGTCTCGTACGGTAGTTCCGCACAAACGCGATAGTACTGCATAATGCGGTATTTCCGATGCCGAACCTGCAACCCTACCTCCTGGCATCTACTCTCCGCGAACCCATTGTTTACCCGATTACTGTTGAATGCTCACACTTAATTGTTGTCTGCTGTGTAGAAATGTTGCTTATATGATCGGCATGAACAGGAAACATCCTATGATATTGCCTCGTCATCAATCGCACCAAGGTCCTAGAGCCTACGCTAAAGCCTGTGCCTAGAGCGTCACAGTACATTTACCACAGGCATCGATTCTTCGCGAATATAGCTGTTTTGCTTGGTGTCCTGATCTCTCGCTTCAGTGATTGAATGAAGCATCCCCAGTGGCATTTCTCCTCATCAATCGAAGCAAGCACACATTTCTGACGACGCTTAAGCTCTTTCAGTTATTACTTGCCTTTTCATATTCCTACCCTTTCACATACGTTAGAAACTCGTAAACACTCGTGTGATTTTCAGGATGAACAACGACGACCCCATGGAGCACGATGAGAGGCAGGAGCAGCAGGGCCAGAAATGGCTGCGGGAAACAGATGTACAGCGCAATCGACATTTGCTGAAGATCTCGAATCTTCCGCTCGATATTATCAGAATCATAGTGGCACAAATGGCCATTGTGCCACTGTTCCACCGCTGGACCACTTGGGGGGTGACACAGCCCGTTCATGCGTCACCCGAAGTTCTTCAAGGAAAGGAGAAGCTCGGGAGCCTACGTTTGGTCAGTGAAGCTTAAACTTAGGAAAACAAAATCAAAAAACATTTAAGATTTCGCGATCTTGGCACGCAATGGTTCAAGAATTTCGTCCGTATCCCAAGCTTCCAATGCTTGAATGTCTCCAGATTCACTCCGAGGAAAGCTGTTATTCTGTCTCCTTGAGTGTGAAATCGGAAGATGCAAGCCTTTTCACGACATTTAGACGTGATTGGCTTGAACAGCGCTCCAGAATAAGAGAGGTGACAAAAATTTATTGTTTAATACTTTAAGTAACGTTTTCTGTTGCAGCTTTCCACATTCAGTAAATCTATGCCACTCTGGAATACACGTTACTTTCTTTTAAAGTTTCTCAGCGAAGCTTTTCTCACATTCCCAAAAGTTCGAACCTTGGAAATTAATAGCAGAGATCAGAAATTGCTTGATACTGTATCTCAATCGGTGCTCAAAAGTGCAAGCCAGATAATTCAACTTTCTGTCAAAGTGGACAACTTCAACGGCGATGCTCGGTACGCAGTTTATTATACTAATTTTATTTCATTCAAATAATTGATTAATTCAAAAACTTTTTTGCAAAGCACCCTGTTGAATTAAAGTTGTCAAATGTGTTTTTTTAAAACATGTTTTGTGAAATCGAAATACCACATTTCCAAGATTCTTCACTCGTGAGTGCTTGCGCGATCATCAGTTCCAGGTTTTGACCATTGCGACGCAACAATTGCGCATATCTAATAATCGTGAGTTTTTTTTACTATTTAGATTTTACATTAGTTAAAAAAGAGAGAAAAATGCAAAAAAAATATTTTCAGGTGAATTTCTTCTCCAAGTTTCTAAATTGGTCGGTACTCTCAATCTCCGTCAATTGGGAGAGTCGCATGACCAAGAATCTTTTGGTGTTCCCTCAATCTTGTGGTCGCTGATGAGATGTCTAAAAATTGTCTTAAACACTTTAAGCTGACCAACGAAAGCGGCTCAATTATTGACAAGAAATATCGCTGAAATGGATTTGCATCACGACATTTTTCTCTCGCTCGTATTATTGTAATTTCTTTGATTACCTGTTAAATAAATCTCGTGATCAATATCCTAGGATGAATGGAGATACTGACTATTTACAGAGAGTATACCAACGAACTTATATATCGAGTAAGAGAGTCAACTCTTCATGAGTTAGTTCATAGTTTTTTGTTTGCATTTTTGCTTATTTGATTGACATGAACATGAATCACCTCATGGCACCCCTCCCTCATCAATCACACCAAGCTGCATAATGCCCTGCATAATGATCAATAACAAAAGCAGTGATTCATAAACGACGCTTAGTTTCTTTCATTCATCACAACGTCTTCTACTATTGCTACTATTCTGCATCGATTTCATTTACACGTTTGTTCCTCATTACGAATATTCATTTGATTTTTTCAGACCTCAACTCATTCAAGGATGAACAGAGACCAACGCCTGTGCGAAATGAGCACAATAATCGAGCGTACGCGTGCCATTGATGAAGATTTTGAGCCCTGCATAAACAAAGAACAGGCGAGTGAACTTCCCTTGTGCTCCGAATAAATCTCGATTTGCGCTCAATGGGTTTTCTCAAACCTTATCTTTTATTCTGTACGGAGACTATGATAACATAGATCTTTCAGCTTGCCGTTCCCCCACCCTTGCCTCCACGCTCGACAATGGCGCCGTCGAAGATTGAAGACGTTGACACTTCAAGATCCAATCTTGCAATGCTGGAGTACATTGAGCAAATGAGGTTCGCACGAGATTTTCCGAATGCTTCAACAAAAAGTTACAGGACCCTGAGCCAGCAGCAGGATGCCGAGCTCTCTTCACTACACCAGTCGCAGCCTTTCCTGCTGCAGCTGCAGCTGCGGAATCTGCAGCGTTCGCAGCAAGAGCAGCAGCTGCTGCTGCAGCAGCGGCAGGCGCTGGAGCTACGGAAGCTGCGGGAACTGCAGTATTATCAGCTGCAGCTACTCCGCTTCGAGCTGCAGCTACAGCAACTGAACGAGCTGCAGAACGTTCAGTCAAAGCGTGAAGAAGAGTGGGACAGCCTTCATACGCACTACTCTATGGCTCGCAAAGACGCGGATGGCGTACGCGAGGTCGCGGATGCGAGTCGCGCGGCTCACGACGAAATGACGGACGCTCGTCCTGCAGCGGATCACGCGAGTGAGGCGGATGCGAACACGAAGACTGAGACCGCAACTAACCTGAATGTTGAAGCTGCTGATGCAAGAGCTCCGCATATCGTCGAGGCCACGGAAGTCCCGTATGCGGCTCTCAACACGGATCTGGTTGTAGCTTCGACTGTGGCTCCGGCAGTGGATCCGGTCGTGGCTCCGGCTTTGCACACAGCTCCGGTCACGGCTCTGGCTGTAGCCCCGGTCGCCGAACCGCTTGTGGTTCAGCTCGTGGGTCCGACTGCGTCTTCGGGCTCGGTTTTGAAATCACTTCTGGATGCGTCTGCGGCTTTTTCTCCGGCTCTGATCGCGTCTCCGAGAGCATTTCCGGTCGTGAATCCGGTTGCGGCTCTGGACGCGGCTCCAGCTCTGGTCACGGCTCCTGTCATGGCTCCGGTCGCGGATCCGGTCACGGCTCCGGCTGTGGTTCCGGTTGTGGATCCGGCTCTTGTTGCGGCCCTGATTCCGGTCGCCGATCCGGATGCGGATGTCTACGAGGACGAACTGACGCTCGAGAGTGACGAGGAGCAGGTATGATTCACTTCCGACATTGATTTTCGACTTTCGTTTCCGACTTCCATCATCCTACGCATGATTTGAGCTACGAAATGAGAATTTTCGTAATTATTTGTTAATATTTTATGTAAATTTAGGAAGAAGACGAATCGGAAGACGATGAAGAACTGGTGAAGAAGAAGAAGAAGATTTCAAAACCGAGCCCGAAGACGCAGTCGGACCCACGAGCTGAACCACAAGCGGTTCGGCGACCGGGGCTACAGCCAGAGCCGTGACCGGAGCTGTGTGCAAAGCCGGAGCCACGACCGGATCCACTGCCGGAGCCACAGTCGAAGCTACAACCAGATCCGTGTTGAGAGCCGCATACGGGACATCGCGGAACTGAGAGCTGAAAATGATTATAGGTTCGTAAAAACTTGAATCAACTATGTATTCAATCGAATGAACACAAGGAGGAACTATTCCAGCACGCCCTCTCGCTTCTCGCGCCTCTGTCGCGTGTGCTATACAGACTTTCCTCGTCGCAGAGCTGTGTTCTCCTCGTGTGGTGCGTATTCAGCAACGTTATTCACCTTTTTTTTCTCTAAATTTTGAGTATACTATTTTCAGGCCACATCGTGTGCCGCGCGTGCGCGGAGCAGCTCGCGATCGACGCGGACGATTGGGATGACGCGTCGCAGGCGGATGCCGCGGATGCCGCGTCGACAGAGACAACGCAGCCTCCTGAAGGAGCGTTTCCTTTCGTGCACGCGGATGACGCGGATCATTCTCCTGACGCGGATGCGGAGTCCAATGAAGATCCTTTCGATCCAGACGCGGATGACGGCGCGGATTCGCTCGGATCGTACGCGGACGCGCTGGACGCGTTTGCCGCTTCGGACGCGGATGATGACGTGCTTGAGGATGACGCGTTCTGGCCGGATATGGTGGACTCTGTACTCTCTGACTCGCCAAACGAGGATGATGGAGAAAATTTCTGGGGGACCCAAAGGGATGTCGTGATTCGGGGAGTATCTGGACGCTTATCGTCTGACGCTTCTGGCGCGTGGGAAGCGGATGCGGTCGCGGATGCGGATCAAGACGAGGTCGAGGTCGAGATGGAAGATGATTGGAACCCGCTTGCATGCCCTCTCTGTCGGACTGTTGGCGGGTTCGTGCCCCTTTATGAGGAGGAAGTGGAGGATGAAAATTGTTGAAAATATTTTGAACTCGATTTTTTTTCATTTTTTTTAACGTTTTGATAAATTGGTGTGATCAGCCCTTGAGCGAGGCTCTTTTCAATTCCGTTCCCAGTTATGATATTGCTCCTTCTGGTATACCGTATAGCGTTGCTGCGCAAGCCAGGATTCAAATATGGACGCTTAACTACTCTTTCGTTAGTTAAATTTTGTCAATTAATAACGGCGAGTGGCTCTGACAAATGCGGGAGTCGAATGAACGATTGAGGTTAGGATTCGGTGTTTGCTGTTTACCATCAATAAAGATGAAAGCCGAAATTTCTCCTATGGTTTTTGACAAGCATGGTCTAATATTCGAATTGAATCACTTTGCGATAGTGAGCAGTATAGGATTAGAGTAGTTCTCGCGGCAGATCGATCGATAACCGATCCTCTCGAGACCATCGACAGTACTCCAGCAGAGATAGAAGGAGCCGCTCGAGGTTTGCCGGTGTTAAAAAAGGATTTCATTCTTGTTATTAGCAAGTGACTTAGTTGGCAAGCACCAGGTACAACATTACAGAAGTCGCGATCCCGAACAAAGATCGTCACGGTACAATCGACACCATCAGGAGAGACGCGGAGCCTACTATCAATCGAGATATGATGAGAGGTTCAAAACTTCTCCTAGTATCTGTTCACTTGCTGTTAGGCATAACTTCAGACGATATCGCGATTACCATACAACATCAAGACACCAATGCACCAGACGCAGTGATGGAAACGATGACAGGTTCGTCTGATGAAGAAGTTGAGTTTAACGGTTGATTTTAGACGAGTTCGGGATTCTCATAGAAGGCGCGACGAAAGACATCCGCAAAGAACTGATTCCAGGTTAAGGAAGATCCTGAGCGATTTATCAGAGTTATAGTAATTCAGAGCGACAAGCGACGGTCGTGACCGCGGGTCGCCGGAAACTGACCAAAGGGATCAGTTAAGGTTTGCAACTTTCTGATAATTACAAGTTGTGCATGTTAAGAGACACTATCTGAGAAAATCGAACTAATCATTCTTTTCTTGGCATTGAGAAAAAATCGATTTCTCTGATATTCTGGCCATAGACTCAGGACCATGAGGGATGATGGTTGGTAGAATCCCAGATTTTTAGAATCACTCCTCGTCTCCGGGTGGAATATGTTTCATCATTTTCGAAATTCGGAAAAATCCGTAAAACTACTCCGATCGATTCCGGAGTAGGGGCGCTGCATTCCTTGCCTAATTCTAACACTCTTTCA
>LS507885.1:33673-60595 GCA_900490845.1 Pristionchus japonicus | reverse complement strand
CAAGGAATGCAGCGCCCCTACTCCGGAATCGATCGGAGTAGTTTTACGGATTTTTCCGAATTTCGAAAATGATGAAACATATTCCACCCGGAGACGAGGAGTGATTCTAAAAATCTGGGATTCTACCAACCATCATCCCTCATGGTCCTGAGTCTATGGCCAGAATATCAGAGAAATCTATTTTTTCTCAATGCCAAGACTATTTTGATTTTCTCAGATAGTGTCTCTTAATTGGAGAAACTGTTCACGTTTTCTAGAAATCTGCGCAATCGCATAGAAGAAATCCGATCTGCAATTAGAGATCTTCGAAACAACATAGGAACTGCACCACAAACGCAGCCAATTCGGACGATTCGGGCGATTTCAAGGTTTGCGACACATCTGCCATGGCATGATTGAGAAAGTGTGCATTTTGGATGAATCAATTTTTACTCTAGGCCTTTTAACGATAGATCGGCTGATGTCAGCGAGAGGAGGGAGAGTGGCAATGAGTCACCGAACCGAGCCAGCACAAGATCTCCAATTCCGAACGGTCCAATACTTGATGCAGACGCGCAGCCGATGACTCAGGCAGGTAATCAAAGGTTTGTGGATATTAAATCTTGAGAAAAAGTCAATAGTTTGCATAATTTGAGGAGTATTCGCGATCGTGTTGCTGATGCGAATTCAGATTCGGTGGAAATTTCCTACGATGAAATTGCGAACCTCGTGGAGAGTAGAAGGCAAAATGCGAGCTGGGTAAGCGTTTCCTCATGGCATACTGGAATGCTTTGATATTTACCAAATTGATCAACCGTTTCATTATGAGGCTCCTAAATATAAAGTCGAATTGTTCTCCATCTCAGGACTTTCCATGGGAACCGCCCGCTCCCGAAGGCGCTGGAGACTGGCATGGAAGGTGAGGACTCGAGTTTGTAATACGGGGCGAGCACTTCATGCTAGGGTTGGCTAAACGAATAACGGAATTACTATTCTATTTTCTTATAATCTAAAAACAAAATATAATTGTAATTGCGTCCTCCAGGGTAATTCATTCTATTCGCGGGTTCCCGATGCCCCGGGTAGCGTTGCCTTTCAAACTCTAGTTAGGATTCGGGTTAAAGAATTCTCCTACCGACGTAGTCTTGGCACAGAACAGCCTCCAACATTCCTAGCAATTTGCCATCGCGTCATTGGTTTATTCAGAAGACTTGTTCAATTTTTTTCAGTTGGCCGGGATCTCCGAGACACAGTCCGGCGTATAGTCTCACAAGTTCGATTTCCAGCCCAGTCATCAGGTATTTTTAAATTAAAAATATAATATTAAAATTATAGGTTTTAATAATTAAATATTATTAAAATTATTAAAATTATAAAATTATAATTAAAAATTATATATAGGTATATTTAAAATAAAATGGATTTTCTTGATCTCAAATGTTGTCTCTCTCTCTTGCGTCGATCGTCGTTACATTGATTTATTCAAAAAATTGATAGAACGTTACTTGCAGTGACAATTCGAATTTTTCAGTTGGCCGGGATCTCCGAGATACAGTCCGGATAGCAGTAGCACAAGTCCGACTTACAGTCCAGTCATCAGGTTTGGATTTGCTCGAGATCATAAATGATAAAACAATGCTGTTCTCACCTACTTTTGCTGTTGGGTGTCGAAGAACGCGATTTCTTTCTCTTTCGCGTTATTATTAATATCGTATCGAATATTGGCTTGATTCGAAATGAGACTCATTTGATTTAATATCGAATGCGATTTCGTAATATCGAACTTTCAACCCTAATCATTACATACAATAACTATTCCGATATTTCAGTTGGATGGGATCTCCGAGATACAGTCCGGTTTACGATCCCACAAATTCGAATTCCAGTCCAGTAATTAGGTTTGAATTTACTCGAGATAAAGAAAGAATAGATTGCACCGGGGATTGCGTTTCGTGAGACAAATGATGTTATTTCCATTAGTGTCGAAACATCTCAAAGTAACGAAGCAATCATGCCTTTCTTTCACACCGTTTCGCTGATGCTTGGTTCTCTGCTATTGCAACACAACAAAGAATATCTTTAAGCGACTACAGTGACTACCCTCTTGATGAAAGCGAGCCCGACACACCAGCAATTGCCGCTCCTTCTGTGAAGTTCGCTCATTTTCTTTCTCAACAGCAATTCACATTTTCTTATCACAAAACCATTTTACAGAAGATTCTCACGCGCCTGTCGCGTATGTTTCGAGGATGAACCGCCTCGGCGCGCTGTTTTCTCCGCTTGCGGTGCGTATGCTGTAGAGATCAGGATTGACAGTTCATTAACAATGATTATTTCAAGGCCACGCGGTCTGCCGCGCCTGCGCGGATAGACTCAAGGCGGACGCGGATGAGGAGAGGAAGGAGCTGTCCTGTCCATTCTGCAGAAAGAAGGGAGGATTCGTGGATTTGTTTGAGGAGGAGATCGAGGATTGAATGAAAATGCTCGTCTCTTGCATTTTATCATCGACTGATTGTCGATAAATGCACGTGTTACATGTATCAAACTCAATTCTCATATGAAAATGCTCCAACAATTATCCTGCGCTTATCAGTGTTTATCTTATACTTGTGATAAATCAATCCATGAAAAAAATTGAAAGTCCTCCGTTTTCATCAGCCAAGTTTGATATTTTAGTTTGTTTGGGACGTATTATTCCCTCTGGGTAGTTAATTAGTAGTTAATTAGCCCTTAATAAGTTCTCAACTTGAAATATCAACTTTGTTCTGTAAAGTATGTCTGAAATGTATTGTGTTGTAGCCCACTATCGTAATTATCGATTTCTGGAAGTCGTAGTGCAAGAAATGTTATGTTTTGTGTGTTCGAATGCGATTGATAAAGGGTCTCGAAAAAGTTCGTCTTGCTGTCAGACTGCTCATTCTGTCAATCTAAAGAATACATGCACTGATGTAGTTAGTTGATTGAAAAGCGACATTGTCAAAGAAAAAAAAACAATCATCGAGACATTAGCCATCATTTTCGATACAGTCATTGTTAGTGAACATTTTGCGTTAAAAAATTTAAGCGTCGAATGCCTACTGTCGTGACTTAACACTCACGCTTGAAAACGACGCTGTTTCGAAATATCTGTTATTGCACCATCGATAGTTTTCTGGACATCTCTGAGCTATACTTATCTACAGCCAATCAGAGATGTGCGACTCTCACTTTTCTAACAACCTTTCGCCCGATTCCACGGCTGAATCCGAACTAGCTCGACTAAGGACTAATGAGGAAGAATTTCTTCGCAGCTTCGCACCAGTTTTTCAATTCTTCAGCGATCAGAATATTTCTCTTCAACGTCAAATCGGAGAGAGGTTCGTTTGTGATTTTCGCGCATGCTTGAGTTGCCTGTTTTCGTCCTAACCGAAAGTTGCAGGATTGAAACGCGTCAAGCCTCTCACGCCTCTGACGCATCATCCTCGCAAGATTCCTTTCTCAGCGCGCGTCAGCAGCTGATCCGCCAGCTGCGCGAGGAGGACAAGACGTTGGTTACTTCTTCGTTTTTAGATTTTCGCTATAATCCAGATTATTATCAGCCTTGCTCCTACTCCCTCACGCTCATGTCGCATCTGTTTCATCGATTCGCCCCATTGCCGGGCCGTGTTCACCGCGTGCGGACACGCGGTCTGCCGCGCGTGCGCGGAGCAGCTCGCGGACAATGCTGATAAGGAGGGCAAGAGAGTGGTGTGTCCAATCTGTAGAGTGGAGACTGGATT
Source organism: Pristionchus japonicus (assembly GCA_900490845.1). NCBI lineage: Eukaryota > Metazoa > Nematoda > Chromadorea > Rhabditida > Neodiplogasteridae > Pristionchus > Pristionchus japonicus. The sequence continues at coordinate 56,858 of LS507885.1, read as the reverse complement.
CGTACCACTGTTTGAGGAGACGATGAGCGAATATGACGACTAACAAATATTCGAATTGGTTCACATCAATATTTTCTCAGAATGATATTGGCTTTGTATTGTTCTCTGTAGCGTTACTTGATAAAGATATGATAATGCAGTTATTATGGAAACAATGGACTGATCATACGAAGAAAGAAATCGTTACCCTGTGGCAGTGCTATAGCATACAAATGCAACTGATCAAGGCATAATTAATAGGTCGTAAAAACCCTCTGGTGATGCTTCTCTTCAGTAAACCAGATCCATTCGTTGGAAATGGTCGCCACCGGACATTTACAGCTCTGTCTTACCAGGCGTTTGGCCTCCATTGTCCCAATACTTTTCATACTCCACCCGCTCTCTTGTGCCAAGTCAAAGTCAGCGATGACACCGAATATTCTCAGCTTTGCGCGATCGCTCGCTTTTTTCTTCGCTTTACCTCTCTTCTTCCTTCGAAAGTTATTCTCTCCAATATTGACAACTTTTTTGTAGTAATCGGTCCTCATGGAAGCATTCTATGCTGCTCGCTGGGCCTACATCGACAAACTCTCGCGGGAGAATGAAGAGAGGTTGGTATTTGCCTTATTCTCTCTATCGTACCATTAGTTACTATCAATCACATGAATCCCTTTTTGATGATAAAATGATGCGAAGATTCATATTCTTTATGCCTCTTGCCACTTTTCGCGCATCTCCATCTTGAGATCAGCATTCGGCCTTAACATTAAAATATCAAACAAACTTGCAGAAACACTTATGACACTTCCTATTTCAGCGCCTCGCTCCGCTTCTCGCGCGCCTGCGGCGTGTGTCTCACGCGCGAGCCGCGTCGCCGCTGCGTCCTGACCGCGTGCGGTCACGCTCTGTGCACCGCGTGCGCGAAGCGGATGAGATGGGACGCGGGGAAGGATAAGGAGCTGATGTGTCCCTTTTGCAGGTGAGAACATGCGTTTGCCATCATTATCGAACCCACAAGCGAACACGATTTACACTTGTGGACATTTAGGCTCCAAGATCCAGACGATTTTGAAACGTTTTGAAACAACTTCCTATCTTTAGTTTTTCAGAAGCGAGGGTGGACTCGTGCATCTCAAAGAAGATCTACTTGAGGAGACGAAAACGGTCAAATCGAATAAGAATCGGCAGGTTTACAGAGCGAATGAATTCGCTGATGAAGACAAGCTCGCCAGAAACCGCGCTCAATCGCTCTACAACCAATTGGCTGCTGCAGCTACAGCCAAAGAGGCTGCATACAAACGCAACGAAGCTGCAGCACACTCGGCTGCCCAAGCAGCAGCTGCAGCTGCTGCAGCAGCAGAAGTTGCTGCACGCAGCACCAGGGTGGCTGCGGCTGCAGCCGCAATGAACGCCTACTGGATCTCCGTGGATGCTCCCGCATCTGCGGATGCGTTTGACCAGGTGGCACAGCTCGCAGCAGCAGCTGCGGCTGCTGCGCGTGCTCACGATGCTGCAGCAACTGCAGCAACTGCAGCAGCCGAGCTGCAGCAGCACTGTCGCCGAGAGAAAGAACGCGCCTGGGCACAGGTCGAATTTGCCAAGAATGCGGCTGCCACGGCGAAATCGTTGATGCAAGCGAAGATTATTGACAAGATGCGTTTGGATAATGAGAAAAGGTGATCGCTTCGTTTTCCTTGACCAATAATCTCCTTATTCAATTGAATCAATTTTTGTGAACTTTTTTTGGATCCTATCTAGGGAACTACCGGGACTAAATCCTTCTATTCCAGTGCCGCCCTGGGCCACCGCTTCTCACGTGCCTGCGCGTCATGCAAAGCGGAAAATCCGCGCCGGCGCGTCGTCCACACTGCTTGCGGTGAGCCTGATCCTTTATTCGCATAGCCGGGAACCGGAACCGGAACCGGAAAGTTCAGAACCGGAAAGTACCTAAATGGCGGTTTGGTGCAAACCGCCGGGTGTTTTTCTCTCATGATTATGATCCAACAAAAATCGAGGCGAAAACCTACGCAGTCAAATAAGTAGTTCATGAACTTCAAGCGAATTTCAAATCATTTCAAATCAAATCATTTATTTCCTGTAGATGATGAGATAAAGGCCGGGTTGGTGGGGCTTCTTCTTCTCATTCATCATATTTATCCGCCGGTATTACCTATTATTTCAATTTTCAGGTCACGCCATCTGTCGGAGGTGTGCTGAGTTCCTCAAGTTGACTGCTGAAGAGGAGGCTGAAGTCATTATCGTACCCCCGCCGACCCAGTCTCGCGAACGAGTGACCGTTGGCCCGCTCGCATGCAGCAGTCGCGACGCGTACTACGCGTTCGCCGCGGCTTACGCGCGCTACGCGCTTTACGCGGATGCGGTTGAGCGTGAAGGGAAGGAGGAGTGTCCTGAGTGCGGCGCGTGCGGCAGCTTCGTGCCCTTTTTTGAAGAGGAAATCGAAGATTGTTGATGGGCTTTTCACATTTATTTCCTCTGTTGTTCGGGTTGCTGTCATCGATAAACATGCCTTCTTGCCATACAAATCGATTCATTGAACGCATAACACGTAAGTTCGTCTGAAAATTAAAGGCTCTTCGTTCAACCCTAACAATCCACTTCCAGTTTCTAACTATTTTGACTCACTTGTCAGAAAATAGATCATTTAGCATACTTCAATAATTGAATAATTCGATAATTGTTTCAATTCTCGCTCGCCCCCTTCCTTCTCCCCTCATTCCTCCCTCTCCCTCATCCGATGACCGGGTGGTCGTTCCTTCTCCTCCTCTTACTGGTCATTTCCCATGCTGCCGACCCTCCTCCGCCCCTCTATTTCAACGAGAAGGACGTCTACCGTAAGTTTCGCACATTTTCTCAAGCTCGATCCCAGATTCCGCCCCCTTTCCGTTAGCTCCGCCCCCTTTCTTAGGCTCCGCCCCTTTTCTCAAAATCCTCCCCCTTCTTTAAACTCCGCTCCAATCTCAGGCTTCGCCCTCCGCCCTTCCCCCAGACTCCGAGCCTTTCATACGCTCCAACTACTTTCGCAAGCGTTTTCCTCATGAGGTCCTCATGCTTAGCCTAAGCTCCTCCCCTGTCCTCTGAAGCTCCGCTCCTTCTCTCAAACTCCGCTCCTTTTCTTCAGATGTGACCTGCTGGCCGGTTCCGGACAAGGTCGACACAGACGGGGCTTAAGCTCCGCTCTTTTACGATACTTCTCCTCCTCTAAGCACCGCCCTTTCCCTCAAGCTCCGCCCACTATCCTAAGCTCCGCCCCTTTCCCTCAAGTCCGTCCACAATCCTAAGCTCCGCCCCTTCCATCAAGCTCCGCCCCTTTTCTTCAGATGTGACCTGCTGGCCGGTTCCTGAGAAGGTCGACACAGACGGAGCGAAGACGAAGGCGGAGGAGCTGAGGAAGACCGGATACGAGTACTTTGGTGGGTGATGAGTCGATTGCATCTCCAAAAATGGAACACACAGCGTCGATTTTGACCTGTTTGAAAATAAATAAGACAGGGAAAGAAATAAGACAACTACGGGCCGTACGGGAGGGGGTGAAGTAAATCTAATCGATGAATGGAGACCAGAAGCTCAATACACTTGTTTTCAGGGACGAAGACTGCATCGATCGGAGCGAAGGAATGCTTGAAGTGCGTTGAGATATTACCGAACCTCAAGAAACTACAGTATCTCAAGAAAAATCAATACTTTCCAGTTGGCGCGAGGCGACCACGGTAGAGAATTTTGGAGGCAATGATCCAGATGCGCAATTCATCAACTCGGGGTACGGTAGTCTTAGTCAATTATTGATTTTTTTCGATTTGAGATACGGTAGATTATCGATTGCAGAATCCCCGGAAAGGATCCACGCATCAACGTCGAGTACTACGCGGACCACTCGCAGTGCAGGTACCGTAATCGACTACCGTATCCCTGAAAGTATCGATCAATATTCCGACAGACTACCGTGCCATTAGGACTTAACTACAGTAACCTATCGATCGATGACTACCGTACTCCCACAGTGAATCACTAATCGATCAATCACTACCCTACACCGCTCAGATGGCTCCCGATGCACTCGTCTGAGCGAATCGACGCCCCTTCGATCTACAATGGACCGGGGGCAACCGACCAGGAAATGGGTTCGTAATAGAGTTCGATAAACGAGTTGACGTCTCTTCATTTCATACATTCTCTCCGGTTAGAGAGCAAATGAGATGAAGAGACGGCGACCCGTTTATCGAACTCTAGTTTGCAATTGATTGCAAGGGCACGCCAGTATCGGGGCTTAGTAACAAAAATTTCTCTGTCTCTCATTTTGAAACGCTCTCTCGCCAATGAGAGAGTGATAGAGGATGGTTCGACTCCCTCCGGCTATAAACAAACTTTTGTTTTCTTCCAGGTCCACCACTGCGGATCACGGACCCCGATGAGGACGGACAACGACCGGCCAGTGGCCCGTGGTGCTACGTGCTGCACGACGTATGTATACGGGGGTGGGATACGGTAGATAGAGTTCGGAAGAGACAATTGGAGTGGTATGGGAAAGCGCAGGAGTACTCGGAATATTAGGCTCTTGAGCAGTAGGAAAACAGTTGGCACGCTGACATCAATTTGCATTTTCAGATGAAGCCCGAACCCGCCCGCTGTCTGCCGTACTGCGGCGCGACCTACGAAACGACGAGGAAGAGGAAGATTGGTACGGTAGAATTATATTGATTACAGTAGAATGGAACAGGAGTACGGTGGGAGTGGGTACGGTAGGGTCTATATTGGGAACTGAATGATACTGTAGCAGTAAAGCGTGACCACGAAACGACGAGGAAGAAGAAGACGGGTACGGTAGGGGTACTGTAGAATCACGGTGGGATCTAAATCGTTCGAATAAGTACTATAAGAGTGTTGTAAAATGGAGCCTCAGTTTACCAGAATACGGTGTCGTTTCTGAGACAGAAAATGTATGTGAGTGTAGTACGGTGGAATACGGTATGCATACCGTACCATTCCAGTTCCGCACAAATCGATCGTCCCCGCCCCTCGCACCAACCACAATCCCGCTTTCACCGAGCAGTTGGGCACCGCGTTTGAGGCGTCGTCCGCTCAGAGAGCGAAAATCTACGTGGTATCGTATTGATTGATTTGTTTGATTAGGATACTGTAGCCGGTGTGCCGTAGACAGCCGTAAATATTGTGGACAGTTATCGATTATTGAGTTATCGATTATCAATTGAGGAGTAGCTCGTTGATTGTCAGAGTGCGATGCTCTACGTGGTACGGTATCGTTACTGTAAGGGTTACGGTCGTCAATTATCGATTGATCATCGATTATCTCCCCTCTTCAGAAACCCTCAATGGTCGATCACGCCGACGAACTACTTGAGCAGAAGCGCTACGTCTTCTACGGATGCTGTGGTGAGTTCGGTGGGATTACTGTAGGATACGGTAGGATACGGTAGTGGATACTTGATTGGAATACGGTGGCACCTTTTTTCTAATACGGTAGGTACAAACCGTGACCATTGCAGGTGTTGTGGGCGCGGTCATCCTGTGGATTACCGTATGCCACTTCCTCGGTTTGTTTGAATCGCCTATCGACAACTGACTTTTCATCACAGGGCTGCGCGTCAAGCGGCGTCGTCTGGCCATCGTCGCGATTCAGAGACAGGTTCGATATGCAGGCGAGAGAGCACGCAAAGCGAGGAGAGTTCGCGAAAATTTGGTCGTTTCCTGTAGGCAATCTCGGCGAGTATCACGCGACGAAGAAGGGAGAGCCAGGCGGAGCATGAGGAGGAGGATGCACGGGAGCAATAAACCCCTGAATCAGGACATTTGAATATTTGAATTCCCGCCCGAAAAATCACAACACAATCGAAATCTGAATGAAGAAGTGTTTATTTTCATTGTGACGTTTGGTTAACAGTTTACGAAATAATCATCACCGTTCTTGAATTTCATAAACAGATTGAAACTTTATGCAGAAAAAGATTTATAATTGTGAAATGATTACAGAAGCGAACCAATTATTTTTTATTGATTTCATTCAGATTCACTGGATTCCGATTCACTTGACTCAATGTCATTCTCGTCACTGACTCGGGCCTTTGTAGAGTACATATTGCCCATTTCCACGTCCGTAACACCATTTGCCGTCAACTCATCAGCTATTTTGATCCAAAAGCGCTTTGGCTGTTTGAATAGCATTTTAGCACGCTTAGGCGCTCCCGGTTGGAACAGATGAAATGATTTTACCAATCTGCAGACTTGCGACAGAAAATAACCTGAAAATAATCAAGATTTCGAGCGAATCATTTCAAACTGACGAAATTCAGACAATTCCAAGTATTTCGCGAAAATTCTGAGCTGTTTTATCTCAAGCTTGCGCAAGAGCTTCTGAGTGAAATTCCTGGGAAAGAGTTAATTATGTAGTATGTAAATGCACAACAAAATGCATAATACGATAGTGAAAAATTACAGAATAGAGCTGTCGAATCTGTCGACGCTGACTGTAAGTTGAGATACTTTTCCCGAGATCAGAAGTGGTGCAACGAGTAGCCGAAGCAATATCTCATCCGTGATACGAATTTCTAGATTCGGTATGAATTCAAAAGTTTGGAACACTTTGCGAAGCAAATCCGATATCTCTGGGTTATCCATTTCAATGCGAATTGATTTAGTAAATGTAGAAAGCTGCAATAAAATTAAATGTAACACAATTAAACATTATGACGGTATTTTTATTTCCTGAATCGTAACAAAAACAAGTTAAGCACAGAACTGAATTATGCACACAAGTCATATTCAACTACCGAACTGCCGCTCTATCGAATACAAAATTCCATTCTGCCCATAGCGCACATTCCAGCCATAAAGTTTATAGAAAACATACGTGCTCTCGTCCGGCAGTGGCGATTCTAGCCCTCTCGCGATCTCTTCCCTCTTCCAGTCCTCGCATTCCATATAGATAGTTTAGAATTCGCTCCTCCTGAAAGAGCAGAATTGTCCTGTACACCCGTGTTCTACACTGATACGAATAGTGTGATATCACGCCTGTCAGGAGAGAATCGAGCTTGGGATAGGAATGGAGAGGAAATCGTGAAATGAGTTAGCACCGTTTTTGAGCACCTTTAAGCATGCCCTACCAGCCCCCAAAGCCACATAGTCATAACTTGCCATTATCATCTAATCCCTTTCATCGATCTTGATCAGGGTTATTGGAGTACAATTACAAGCTCATCTCGAACCTTCGACTCTGGCTGACGCTCTTCTTTCCAACCCTTTCCGTTTTCAGTGAAAAATCTTCGATCTTTGTGCTGCACGCTCAAAGAGATGTGAAATTCGACTCCATCCGAGTGCACGATGCACCATTCCAGTGAAGGAATTGCGGGAATTCGACGGACTTCGTGGACCATTGCCTTCCAGGAACGAGAAATCTGCAATATCTATTGATACTTCTGAATTATAAAAAAATAATACAAGATTTGACTGACCAATCGCAAGCTCCCGAGAGGTTTATTCTGTTGTCGAATGATCACTCGGATGATATCGAGAGGCAGAGTGGAGAGGTTGAGATACTCCGAGACCATCTAATAATTGTATGAATCGAAAAGCACAACAAATGTTTCGAAAATGTGGAATGAAATAATAGGCTGGATTGAAGGAGAGAGGACAATTGGTGGAACTTCTTCGACTTTTTGTTCAGACTCGACGGCGTCGAATGAGAAGTGAGTAGAGGAATGAGAAAGATAGGTAGGGAATACTCCCCCCCCCCTAAAATAGTTTACCATAAATCGCAAAAAGTGCTCAACGAGTAACAAGGACGCACTCAGAACGAAAGTCGCTTGAATAGACTTATTACCCATCAGCAATGCTGCTTTCGAGAACATATAGGCGTGAGAGAGAAACTGCCAGATAACCAGTGCTGGCGAGATTACAAGCTATCGTACTTCGCGCACATTCCCGAACAAATGTACTTTTTGTACTTTTTGTACTTTTTTTACTTTTGGCGAATTCTCACTTTCCCTTCCCAATTTTTGTTTCATGCATTTTCCCGACCCTGATAAGTGGACGAATACGAAAATTGGCCGGTGAAATATTTCTATAAATAAGTTAAAAATGACTGTGAAATTTACACGGAATCGTGCTGGCTTCAAAGCCGGCGTTTAGTTTATTACGGGAGCCAGCTGTGTTATGACTCGAGCGTTCGGTTTGTTATCTGTCTGTTTCTCGCTGTTATGACCTTGGATTACTTTAGTTATAGTAATAAATTGTACTAAGGTCGTCGGCGAAGCAAGCGGGCAGTGGCTAGTCATGACTTGCTATGTTTTGAAGGAGGAACGGCTACTGTTTATGTTCGGGAACGATTTTCTCTGTATTTTCGAGCTGTGGAGTGTTGTGGCCGCTGTGTTTCAGCTGTGTGTAGCATCTCCTTCCGTTCACGACGTGGGCGACGCAGAACAGACGAATTATCGCTAGCTGGCTATTCGTGAACATGTATAACAGATTCTTCGGATATTTTAAATTCGCTGCATCCTGCTATTGAGAATTAGTACAAGAGATGCTGTAACAGACTGGCTTGAAAATAATGAATTTAGAAATCTTTTGACACCTTAATAAACAGGCATGAGATATAGACATCCTGGAGAATTTAGTTTACAGAAGAAATCGGTTACTGTAGCCGACAAGGTTAAATTATCGCATTTGGATAATTTGGTTCAATTGATACTTTAAATTTATCGTAGGAAACAGTTTTGAGGATCTTGGATACTGTAGCAGTCCGACGAGATGGAGATGATGTTACAGACAAACCGGAAAATATTGTACTTCGATAGATGGGGAACTACCCGTGGAGATACCGTGATTCGCCTTCATTTAGCTATACAGCATACTGCGATGAACAATAGTGGTGAGATTTGTACAAATGTTAGGTCTTAAACATACGACAAGTAATGATCCCAATAACAATGCGCTACAGTATCCCGATTTATGCCAGAACGCATTTTGCTCTACATCTCAATGTCAGAATAGCCTGCTATAGCACCATTATCCTCGCTATGCCGGTACAGTATTAGTAAAAAAATCAATTGAACCAAATTATCTAAATGCGATAATTTAACCTTGTCGGCTACAGTAACCCTGGCTTCTGTAAACTAAATTCTTCAGGATGTCTATATCTCATGCCTGTTTATTAAGGTGTCAAAAGATATCTAAATTCATTATTTTCAAGCCAGTCTGTTACAGCATCTCTTTTACTAATTCTCAATAGCAGGATACAGCGTATTTAAAATATCCGAAGAATCTGTTATACATGTTCACGAATAGCCAGCTAGCGATAATTCGTCTGTTCTGCGTCGCCCACGTCGTGAACGGAAGGAGATCTCGCTGTAACAGCTGAAACACAGCGGCTACAACACTCCACAGCTCGAAAATACAGAGAAAATCGTTCCCGAACATAAAAAGTAGCCGTTCCTCCTTCAAAACATAGCAAGTCATGACTAGCCACTGCCCGCTTGCTTCGCCGACGACTTTAGCACAATTTATTACAATAACTAAAGTAATCCAAGGTCATAACAGCGAGAAACAGACAGATATCAAACCGAACGCTCGAGTCATAACACAGCTGGCTCCCATAATAAACTAAACGCCGGCTCTGAAGCCAGCACGATTCCGTGTAAATTTCACACTCATTTTTAACCTATTTATAGAAATATTTCACCGGCCAATTTTCGTATTCGTCCACTTATCAGGGTCGGGAAAATGCATGAAACAAAAATTGGGAAGGGAAAGTGAGAATTCGCCAAAAGTAAAAAAAGTACAAAAAGTACAAAAAGTACATTTGTTCGGGAATGTGCGCGAAGTACGATATGTACAGTAAAGGGATCGAACACATTGTGGCAAAGCTGATTTGCGTATACATAGTGTTTGAATTTTTAATAATAGTGCATTTTCGAAGAAAAACATTCAGGAAATAACTCTAACGAACATTATTGAACAGACTTAAAACTACACAGAGTGCATTTATCACATCTTCATAGCTTTATCAAGCTACGCAATCGAGAACATTACAAAGCCGATGCCATTATGAGGAATTATTTATGTGAACAAATAAAGAAATTCCTTACACAGCATGCTCGTCCATCGCCTCAAACAGAGGCACGAATCCGGATAGAGCCCTGCAGAATGGGCACACCACCCTCTTTCCCTCCCTGTCCGCTTCGTCCGCGAGCTGCTCCGCGCACGCGCGGCAGACCGCGTGTCCGCACGCGGTGAAAACCGCGCGGCGTAAGGGCGCGTCGACGAAACAGATGCGGCAGGAGCGCGAGGGCGGAGGGGCGGGACTGCAAAAAGGCAATATCCTTTTTTTTTGTTCGCCTGTTACCCTTGCTATATCGATTTCTCCTAATACTGTGACCCTAAACGGGAAAAAACTGAATTGACTTGAACGTACGTTTTGTTCTCTTCACGAAGCTCCAGGATCAGACGCTGCCGATCTTCTCTCCTTTGAGCAACTTGCGCAGCCATCTCGGCCTCACGAGCCGCGTGCGTATCGATTAACGCTTGGAGTCGCGCCTGACGCGCCGGATCCGTATCGTATGACGCCTGTGGCGCGGCTTGACGCGTCGGGTTCTCGTTGAGAAACGCTTGGAGACGGGCTCGAAGCGCCCCGCGCGTCTCGTTTGACGTGTCTGGAGCAGCTTGAGTCGTCGGATTCTCCGCGAGTAACGCATGAAGACGAGCACGACGCGCCTCGCGCGTATCATTTGACGCGTCTGGTGCGGCTTGACGCGCCCGCTGCGCATCGTTCAAAGCTTGGAGACGGCCTTGGCGCGTCGGATCCTCAGCGAGCTTCAAGCAAGGACTCACGCCTCTGGCGGACAGGTTCCGGGGTCCTTAGCTCCTCCAATCCCGCCCTGATCTCCGCTATCGCTTGTTGAACATACTCATTCATCTCGCATATACGCCGTTCATATCTTTCCTCGACCTCTGCTGCCGTTCGTTGGGCATCGTCAGTTGCGGCCTGACGCGCGGGGACCGTATCGTTTGACGCGTCCGGCGCGGCTTGTTGCGCCGCGTGAGAATTTAAAGATTGATCACCATCAGGTGCGTTGGACGCAGAATGATCGTCACTCATCACTCTTTCCTGAAATTCGAAAAAAAACAAATATTGATAAATAAAGTGAATGACTGGAATTAGCAAATGAGAGAGGTCAGCGGCACAAGCGCACAGAGACACAAGTAAACCGTGGCTGGGCGTCTCTACTCTTATTGTTATTTTCGAATATAGCAGGTGAGCCAGCGGGCATAGTTCGCAGACTCCATTGGTTGTTCCATACGGAGATTGAACATGTAAAATGGAATGCGCTAGGAAGCTTACTTCGCACATTTTTATCATGGAAAATCATGGTATCATCCAAAAAATTCGAAACTGAAAACTAAAAATTGTGGAACGTATAATATTGAGAAATTGTGTTCATGCAATCTCATCTTAATTCCAAAATTTGATAGGAATTTCGCAGTCCCTAGTTGGGCATATTCCGAGCAATTTTCCACATGCTCATCTTCTCGTCAAGGCGAGTTTCTGCCATAAAATTGTATGTGAATCCATGTTTCTCAATTTCTTCTCCGATTTGTTCCCAGAAGCTTTTAGGCTGATCAAATAGGTTCTCGGATTATCGTCCTTGAGCAATAACGCATTCATGATGTTATGTGAGGCTCGAAATAGAAAATCACCTTAAAAAATTACCTTTTTTAGAAAATCAATTGTGAACGTTAAATGAAATGCAATTTACGGAAATAGCTTAATTCCGAAATGTTTTCACAAAATATGAACACATCTCTAACAGTGCTCCCATCGAGTACATTCAGAGTGAAATTTCTGTAAAGAATGCTATTGTGAGCTAACACGATCTAAAGTGTTAAGCTCACCGTAATTTCAAGTCGAATGTTGAAACTTTGAAGTGTAAATTTCCAACGATCATTTTCGAACGCAGCGACCTCTCAATAATCTTCAGCAACCTTGAATCGTTTAGGGTTATGCTTAACTTTTCGATGCTGCTAAATCGGAACAACATCCGAGACAGGATCATTGCAGTTTCAGAGTCTCTGGCTTTCTGTTGCTTCCGGCTGACATACATTCCATCGGGAAATTCTGATACATGGTAATAAATAGACATCTAGAATCAAAAGTTGTAAGACAAAGATCACCAATTTACTAAAAAAGGATAAGAGGACTCACACCGTCCTTTGGCTGTCCATTTATCTTTTGATTTATTTTCTTCCAATTGGTTAAGAACTTTTCGAAATATCGTCTCAGGTCAGTCTTCGCTTCGAGAGCAAAGCACCATCCATCGGATCCATCGGGAAGCGGAAAGAAAGAACACGATTTAAGCTCGGGCAATTTTGAACGATATTCGCCCACTAGACCATGCCATGTCCGTGAGATCTGATGAAATTATTTTGAATTTTAGTTAAAATTGTAAAAGAATGAAGGAATCATCGAACCAGCACAACTGATAGCAACGGCACTCCATCTACGCTAATAATATGTCTTATGATATCATCCGGCAGAGTTGCGAGTGATAGATCACGGTCGGCCATGATTGGCAAAGAAAAAAAATGCAAAACGGGAACAAATTACCAACAACTGTATTCAAGAACGCGAAAGCGAAAATGCTACAAAGCGACGCGTACATCTTGCAAAAATTCTCAAAAAAGGAGAATATAGTTGTGTTAGCAGCGTCTCGCGTTATAACACTTTGGCCTGGAAACGTGTTTTCAGATCTGTAGTGATGTGCCCTCTACAGTAACTTTTCAACACCATTTGTCTGTCAACAGCGTGCTCGAGTAATGCATTTGCTTTTTTTCTTCAATATCACTAAATTACATTTATCAATTATTAGGAGGAGAGTCTTCAGGCCTTCTTGGAATGATCATTCTTGTTATAATAGCAGTTGCCCCTTGCTTCCTCTCTTATGTAGTCTCTCAGATAGTCCTTGAAATTGCTGACTTTCTCGTTCTCGAGACAACGGCACCCTGAATAGATCCAAGGTTCAAATATGTCACCACAAAACTACATCGTCGGATATATTGCAATACCACCAGAGCCACCTGATAACACTAGTCCTCCTATTCTCACCTTTCTCAAGCGCGATGCAATTGTGTCTCAAAGATCCATCCTTCTCGGGCATTCCGGAGTTCTGCTTGATTAATTCTCGCTAAAATGATGGTATTGCTACAGTGTGGTCAAGAACTGTTTCATTCGGATGTAACTCCAAGTCTTTGCGAAATGTATTTGAGAAAATATGTCAAGCTTACCATTCTTGGGGCTTCCTTTCTGAAGAACTCCTCGTACTCTGCTGGTGACTGCACTTTGCATTCATCAGAGACCGAACCCTCCAGCGCCGACCTTTTGCCCTTTCCCATGCACATGCCTGGAATCGTTTTTACATTAAATATTATTAATTATATTCGACAATTTCACTTACACCAGATGGGAAAAGCGAAGCAGAAAATGCGGTCGCCGTCAACGAAGGATTCTGCTACGTTCACCATGAGAACAGCGAAAATGAAGAGAGAAAGGAAGACTCGCATTTCGAATGGTTGTGCTCTACCTCCCATGATTCCGCCTTTTATGCTGTCCCTAACCAATTGTTTTTAGCATTCACCTTGTTAGGTTAACGCGATATGCAAATTATTTTCGTTCATAGATCTATTCCGGCAATTCAATCCCGTCATCGAAAACCACTCAAAAGATTTCAACGAGATGCACAACATAGTCAAAGAAGAGCACCCAATTTTCCTAAATTTTTTGAGTTATTCATCATGGACTGCAGCACTGTTCAGAGGCTCTTTTATGACTTCTAGTTTGTACGAATCGATATAGCTCGAAAAAAGAATTGTGCTTCCGACAGTTTTTCATGAAAACGCACGAGTGGCGAGAAAATCGAGATTGAAGTTAGGGCTGCGGGTAGCCCGCCCCAGAATGAAAATACCACAATGGACCATTGAGGGATGCTCGGACATGCCTAATGGTGTCCAAAACCAGTGCTAGCTCATTTCACCATTTTCTCTCCATTCCCAGGAAAGTCATTCTAGCTCGATTCTCTTGTGACAAGCGTGATATAGCTGCTGGACATTCGCGTCTTACCACGCGGAAAAATCTGATTCCGAAAGTGAAGAAGCTGAAAAATGAACGGGAACTCTTATTCTGGGGCAGTGATCAGTAAAGTGAACCGAATGAAATGAAAGAACCGTTGACATAGTTTAGTGGTTGAATTGCCGGAATAGATCTACGAACGAAAAGAATTTGATTATCGCGTTAACTTGACTTCGTGAATGTTATAAACGATTGGTTAAGGACAGCATAAAAGGCGGAGTCAAGGGAGGTAGAGCACAGTCATCCAAAATGCGAGTCTTCCTTTCTCTCTTCGTTTTTGCCGTTCTCATGGTGAACGTGGCAGAATCCTTCGTTGACGGCGACCTCATTTTCTGCTTCGCTTTTCCGATCTGGTGTAAGTGAAATTGTCGAACACAATTAATACTTTACAAAAACCATTCTAGGCATGTGTGCAGGAAAGGGCAAAAGGTCGGCGCTGGAGGGATCGGTCTCTGATGAATGCAAAGTGCAATCACCAGCAGAGTACGAGGAGTTCTTCAGAAAGGAAGCCCCAAGAATGGTACGCTTGCCATATTTTCTCAAATACATACGTGTGATGTCGTAAAGACTCGGAGATACGTCCGAATGAAACAGCTCTTGACCAAATTTGAGCAATATCACTATTTTAGCGAGAACTGATCAAGCAGAAGTCCGGAATGCCCGAGAAGCTTGGATCTTTGAGACACAACTGCATTGCGCTTGAGAAAGGTGAGAATAGAAAGAGCTATCAGATGGGGTCTCAGCATAGGTTCTAGCGAATTTGCAATATATCCGACGATGTAGTTTTGTGGTGACATATTTGAACCTTGGATCTATTCAGGGTGCCGTTGTCTCGAGAACGAGAAAGTCAGCAACTTCAAGGACTATCTGAGGGACTACATAAGAGAGGAAGCGAGGGGCAACTGCTATTATAATAAGCCCTGATCATGCCAAGATTGCCTGATCAACGATCACTCTCCTCCTAATAATTGATAAATGTAATTTGGTGATGTTGTTTTTGTAATATAGTGATCCTTACTCGAGTAAACTTTACTGCAAAGCACGGATGAACTGAACAGAAAAAGAGACGATCGGTAAATTCGTAATTATTGTCTCGTTTGTGTGAGTACTTTACAAGTTTGAACAATATGAAACAAAAAGAGCAGAAATACAATGTTTGTGCGCGATTATCATCAATATTTCTGAAAACCTGAACCGAAATCTCATATTTTCGAATTTTGCTTTCTCAGAGGTAATAACTTCACTATCTCCTTTTGATCACTGTTCATCAGAATTCTCTTGGTTCCATTCTTCTTCATCTCATTCGCTACTTCGACCCAGAAACTGTTCGATTGGCCGAAGAGGTTTTCAGGAACATTTTCGCCAATTTGGTCAAGACAGAAAATGTTTATGGGTTTGCGTGAGAGTTGAAGTAGAAAATTTCCTGAAGCAACCACTGATGATTGATTCAAAAAAAAGCTAACGGAAATGGTTCAAATCTGCTATATTTTTAGTAAAGATAAAGACATCTCTAATAGTTTTCTTTTGAAGAACTTTAAGAGTGAAGTTTCTGGAAAGGTATAGGTAAGTTTCTGTAGTTTGAAACTGGCATAATAGCAGAAAACATACTGAAGTCTTGAATCGAATGTAGAAACTTGGAAATTCAGCAGTTTCACTACGATTCCAGCACGCAACGATTTATTAATGATCTTTAGCAATCTTGTATCGTTTGCGTGAATGCTGAGAATTCTGATGCTACGAAATCGGAAGAACAATCGCGATAGGAGCTTTGCAATTTCCGAGTCCCTTTTTTTCTGTTGATTTCGACTTTGATAAGTGCCGTCGGAGAGTAGTATAACATGATCATAAAATGACATCTACAAAGAATTTAAACGATCAATTCAGGAAAATATTTGAATGAAAGCTCTGTTGTGCAAAGGTCACCGATATGATAAGGCTGTTGAGGGTGATAAGAAAAAAAAGTGAAAACTATACATTCTCACATCTTTCTTTGGATTATCCTTTTCCTCCCATTCGATCAAGTGCTTTTCGAAGTAAAGTCTCAGATCCGTTCTTGCTTCCACGGTAAAGTACCATGCATTCGGAAGCGGAAAGAACCAGCATGATTCGAGAACGGGCAATTTTGCACGAAACTCGCCGACAAGACCATTCCATGACCGGGAGATCTGATGCATGAAGATATATTTATATTTTTTTAAATTATTTGTGAAGTCGCATTAAATAATGAAAAAAAATAATTATCGAACCAAAACGACTGCTCCCAACGACACTCCATCTACGTTGATGATATGCCTAATGATGTCGTCCGGCAAAGTGGCGAGTGATAGGTCGCGGTCGACCATATTCAGACAACGATAATAGTGCAAAAAGGACAGCGAGCACTAACAGATTGAGCGCGTTAATGGTACAAACACACCAAGCGACGCGCACATCTTGCAGAAATACTTTTAAAAAAAAATGGAGTCACTGTATCGGATGAGAACATTCGGAGGATAACTTCATGGATGAGAACCATTTGCAAATTTGTCTATTACAAAACAGTTGTTCTCTCATCCATTCATTAAGTGCTCATCCAGTAGGATATATGTTCTCATCCGACCTAGTGCCAAAATGGAGAATATAGTCGTGCCAGCAGTGTCATGGCATTAAAAATGATCAGTTCAGCACAAAGATCCAATATTTTTATTTAAAAACTTGAAATCAATCAAAATTCTTGAAATCAATCAAAGTTCCGCATGATCTCCCATAGGTGGGACAATTTCATGGCGATTGTATGCTTGCAAGTACGCATTTCGACACACATCGCACCATTTTCAACCATTTCTTCCGCTATTTCCTTCCAGAAGGATTTTTCTTGTCCGAAGAGTTGTTCAGAGGCATTTGAATACAATTCTTCCACAAAGATGACTGGGACCAACTTGGAAAAACGGATGAGATCGATTTCTAAAAATATTTATTATTAAAATTTTCTGAAAATTGACAAACTGACGAATGTTGTTTGATTCCCATTCCATAGTAAAGATCTTGAGTTCCTTAAAATCGCATTTTCGTACTAGCGCAAGAGCAGAGTCCCTGAAAATAAACCGCAACCTGCTTTGTTTTTTTTTATATTAAAAGAGATACCTAACCAAGCGGTCGCAAGTGGAAACAGTAATATTTAGCTCGTTGATACTGGAATCTATGGGCAAAGATTCGCTGATAATCTCATAGATTCTTCTGGTCGTAACATCGCGGAGTGAAATCTTTTGAATGCTCCGAAATCGGTTTAAATATCGAGAAAGAAATAGAGAAAATTCGTGGTATTGTGTCTCCATTTGCTTCCCAGGTCCGAACGACCACCTTTTTTCAAACTTTAAAAACTGTGATTATTTTCAGAAAAATGAAATAGCTTTACCGCATTGTCCGATCCTTTGCTCTTCGTCCATTGGCTCATTCTAGCCGTTAAGTACGGATCGCTGCGTTCAACTACCAGTGAAATGCGCAATCCGTGCCCAAGCTTGAATATCTCGCAACAAGCAAGAACGGGAGCTTCAAGAAACGGCAAGTATTCGTGAACAATCGAGTTCCATGAGCGAGAAATCTAAAGAAAAACAAAGTTTTTGAAACAATAAATAATTCTCACCAATCTAACGCTTCCAAGTGGTATGCCTTCGATGCGCACTATCCTTCTGATTATGTCGTTTGGTAGTAGGTTGAGGGTGATACCATTCGCTGACATCTGAAGACCGAAAGATTTTGGGTGGTAAAATAAGTTTGAGAAAAGGGGAAAGCGCGGGAAATTCGTGTGAAGCGTCTGCCACCAAATCATTCATAAAGTTCAAGGTATTGCACCAATTCAATCCATCTAACACTTTTCCTAGACTGAATTTGCTTTAAAACGATTGCATCGCGGCTGAATAAAAGCAGAGATTGAGAGAGAAAACCAACACGAAATGCGCCTATTCCTTCTCTTCGTTCTTCACTATGCCTTCACTTCGAAATTCGCGGATTGTCGAGAAGATGTCAACCATCTTTGCTTCATGAATCCTTTCAATTGTATGTATAATTGGGTTTAAATTAAGATTTGCAAACTTGATTCTTTCTAGGTTTCTCCAAATGGCTCGGCACAGCATGTCAGAGAGGGGAGGTAATCCAATTATCGCGTCCGACCATTCCTCATGATCGCCGAGCGATGCGCTGTGAAATTGAGAAAGGAAGGAGAGAAGCGAATAAGAAAAATTTGTGAAGCATATATAATTCCTTGTTGATAAGCATGAATATGCTAATGTTAAATGCACAAGCTTGTCTAGTAATGTGCCAAGGTGCACCCCTCTTGTGTCTACCCATTTTGCTCAACTTTGAACGCAGTAAAAGTAGCATTTTGAAGCTCCAATATGCCCGTGTTAGAGTCTTTCTTATATCTTCATGGATGTTCATAGAAACCCCCACACCTATAAAACTTATGAGATGCTGAAGAGCTGCACTTTTCGTTAAACTGAGGCGATTTTCACATTTCTCTTTTTTTCTCAGATTTCTCATTTCTCTCAGATTTCTCTTTCGTATTCGAGAAATATGCCAAAATCGCCCTATTTACCCACGAGACTCGAAAGCGAAAGAGAAATATGAAAATCGCCTCAGTTTAACGAAAAGTGCAGCTCTTCAGCATTTTATAAGTTTTATAGGTGTGGGGGTTTCTATGAACATCCATGAAGATATAAGAAATACTCTAACACGGGAACATTGGAGCTTCAAAATGTCACTTTTACTGCGTTCAAAGTTGAGCAAAATGGGTAGACACAAGAGGGGTGCACCTTGGCACATTGCTTGACAAGCTTGTGTAATTTACATTAGCATATTCCATGCTTATCAGCAAGGCATTACATATGCTTCATATATATTTCTTATTCGCTTCTCTTATTTCTTTCTCAATTTCACCGCGCATCGCTCGGCGATCATGAGGAATGGTCGGACGCGATAATTGGATTACCTACCCTCTTTGACATGCTGTGCTCGGGAATGGATTCAAGACAGACTCGCAAATCGAAGAAGAGAAGCGTAAAAATAAAGTGGACGACGACAATATGCAGTCTACGCCAGTGAATCGAATTCAAGAAAAAATAAACCCATCGTTAATCATAGCAAAGAATTAATGTAAAGATAAATTCTTGAGACCACTGAATAAAGATTGTTTATGATACTGCATTCTTTCGAAATTACATTACAACTAGCAGTCAGAAAAAAAACAAAAGAAAAAAAAAATGTCAGGCATTTTCTATTGAAAATACAAAAGATTCAAAGAATCTTGCCGCACAAGGGCGATTTCATTTTGACAAAAAAGTGCGGTTGGCTGCTCATCGATACATATTTGACTCCAAGCTTGAACATCTTTTCAGCGATCTCATTCCAGAAATTTTTTCCTCGACCATAGAGCTTCTCACGCTCATTTATCGTCTGATCCAACATAAAACACCGGACAAGCGTAGATATTTTGATTAAGAAATCGCCTTGAATTATTTGTTTCTCGAAAATTTGAGCTGAAAACATACGAAATTCCTGAAGTCCAGTCAACTGCTCAGACATAATGATCAATCCGTCAAAGTTATGGTTCTGGAGTAACTCCAGAGCAAATTTTCTGGAACAACAGTTATCACTGCATTCGGAATTGTTTTTACCTAATTTTTAAGCCGAAATTAGGAACCCAAAATGCCAGCCTGCTAACTCTTGTTTCCTTGAACAGAGCGTTGCCAACAATATTCAGAATTCTTGGGTTTTCGACATGGATTATCAGATCTTTGATCCGTCGAAAGCGAAAGAAAAATCGCTTAAGTTGGAGTAAAATCTCTTTGTCTATCAAATCCATCTTCAATCGACGTTGTATTTCGCTGCCGGTGCTTGGCTTCAGTTCCGGAGTATAGATGAACAGTGTGGACTTTGCAATGCAAAATGGTAGTTTTTTTAATGGAATTAAGGAAAAGTGAACAAAACCTCGTCCGAATCACCATGGTGTTGATCCCAATCGCTAAGATTTTTCTTGAGATATCGCCTGATATCGGGGCGAACTGACAACGCGAACTGTTTCTGATCATGTATTATGATATGACATGATTTAATAGTAGGCAAGGACGACCAATACTCGTCGATCAAGGCGTACCACGATCGGGAGATCTAGAATTTTGAAAATATTGTGCTAATTTGGCAATAATTAATTAGTATATTTGTAAATTTTTTTTAATTAAGATCGATTCTCACCAATCGTACTTCTGCAAACGGAATTCCCTCATCACGAATGATTCTTCTGACAATGTCGGCAGGTATCGTGGCCAGAGTAAGGTTTTGATCTTCAGTCACCATTTGCCACGTAGTTATTGAGCTGTTGAGCCAATCACAATGAAAAAAACTCCTGAAAGTATTGTCAAGCCACGCTTTGCCCACAAGGTATGCTTTCTAAAGCACAATCGTTTTAGGAGTGAAAATGAACAGGTCAAGTTCAGTTTTAATGATTTTATTTCCCATTTCTGGACGTCTTAAGCAAATTCATGCAACGGTCATTCATTAAAATGATGTTGATAACCGAATCAGCACTTTATCAGTATGTGATCGAAAGCAAATATTCAAGCGATTGCTTTGATACGATAGTTTCATCTCCGCTTCTCATTTTGACGGACTTCATTCCAGTTTGCGCCATTTCTTCCGCAAGTTTCAACCAGAACTGTTTCGGTTCTCCGAAGAGCGTATTAGAGCGTATCACTTTCCACTGGTGCAGATGAAGAGAAGGAACCAGTTTAGCGATTTGTAGAAAATAATCTCCTGAAATAGTCTGAAAGCTAAGATAAGTTTGACAAACATACTTATATCGTTTGACTCCCATCGAAATGGTAACAGCAGGTAGTTTAAAAAAAGTCGTAATTGGCTAAATTCGCGAGTCTTCAGTAGCTCTAGCGTGGCATTTCTGAAAAGGTTGATTGAAATAGTGTACAAACCGAAATAAAAATATCAAAAAAAGATACTTTGAATGTAAATCGAAGTTAGTAACGCTGATATCAAGCGCTGCGACTTCAACTTCTTTTGGCAAAGAATCGATAATGGTATTGATTATTTTCTTCTCTGTACTTGTTATGATGAGTTTTTGAATTTTTTGAAATTTGCCAAGATCACAAGCAAGAGTTTCGGAAATTCGAGCGATTCCGCAATCTTCAAGTGAGTAGTGCCAAGTTCTGCAGTATGTATTCTGTAAACATCTTGTTCTTTCGAAAACAAACCAAAGCAACAGCTCGAACCACATGTAAGGGGTAGGAATGAGATTGGTAGTTAAGTCATACTCCGTGGGAATATAGGTGGGGCAAACAAGACAGGAAAATGAAGAAACACCTACTACTGCCGATCCTCTGAACATGTTTCTCCATTTGTTCAGGTTCTTTTTGAATGATTTTCGTAGATTGGGGGAAGCATCCAGCCAAACGGACAAATCATTGGGGCTCAGAAGTTCCATCCGTACGGATTCCAGAGTTGGAGGTTCGGGAAAGGGGTGGTACTCGTGCACCATAGCATGCCAGGACTGTGATATCTAAATTTGCAATTTACATTTAGATATTTTCACAAATATAGCATTGTGGAATAATCCATCTATTTTTGATAATTTGTTCAAATCAACGAGATCGAACAACTCACAAGCCGAGCGCCTCCCAGCGGCACGTCCTCTGTTCGAATCACTCGTCTAACGATGTCGAGAGGGAGAGTAGCGAGGGTGAGGTCAGCCATCTATAAGTACAAATCACAATGAGCGATAAAATGAGGGAGGAGGAAATGCAATGCATGAGAATGAGACAAACATCGAAATATCGTGCGGAAAAGTTGGAGACCGACCATTCCCATTTCCTACAAATGAGTTCTTTAATTCAGGAAAAAACAAGAAACGAACGCTAAATTTAGCGTGTTTTAGCTACATTATGCCCACAGGACATGCTTTCCAGCTCGCTTATTGAGGGATATTTTTTCATTTCTAAAATCATACAATGCGTTTTATTTAGATGTAAGCGACATCTCGTAGAACGAGGTTTGAAACAACTAAATTGAAAAAAAACCCATGAAAAACCCGTTTATCAGCATGCAATTAAGAGAATCTTTTCGCGATAATCTCAGACCGACAACTCATTTCTACGGATTTCATTCCGTTTTTCATCATATCGTCCGCAATATCTTTCCAGAAACACTCTGCTTCTCCAAAAAGTTCTTTGAAGGTCGGTACCAGCTTGGAAATTTGGAGAAGATATTCGCCTGAAATGTTTTCAGTTTCTGGCCATAATCTAGATTTGATATGAACCAAATATAGTCTCACTAACGGTGATCAATTATTTTCCATTGGTCAGCAAAAATATGATATTCCTTGAAGCTTCGTTGCTGTAATAGCTCCAGGGTGAAATATCTGAAGAAGAAGAAAAAAGAATCTACCACAAGAATCAGGAGAGAATGTATGAACCCAGGAACTAGATTTTTCAAAACCAATGGAAATCGGCCATACTATGGTGGATACATACACAGGCGACAAGGATTCGATGCATCCGGTCCATCTGTCCCACAGCCGCGTTTTATGAAATTTCCGGTTCTGGGCCCGGCTAAAGTGCATTTCAGCTCCCAGTTGAGCTAGAAACTTGTTCGTAGGCTTAAAATACGCGCAAAAATATGACAAACAATTATCTTTTTAGAAATCGAAATTTTGATTTTTTTTCGCAAAGTTGTGTTCGAAAACTAAATTAGCTAATTATTTTTAAAATTTCTCACTGTCTTGCGGGTCGAACGCAGAACTTTTTATTGCAGAATATGACAGAGCGATTGCATGAGTGTATAAGAAAAATATAATATTGAAATTTGAAGAGGGTTTAAATCTTAGTTTTTCAACTCAAACACGAAAAATTCGTATTTTCGAGATACAACTTCGATTATTTCAGTCTTCTTTTGTGAAATTTGATCGGCAAACAGCATAAATAGTAATTTCACAACTTCTTACGAATTGTCAATCTAATAGGATTCAGTTCCGTTATGGTCATTTTTAGGCCAATACCATGAACCCGGGGTCATGGT
>LS507885.1:0-27144 GCA_900490845.1 Pristionchus japonicus | reverse complement strand
AAAATACGAATTTTTCGTGTTTGAGTTGAAAAACGAAGATTTAAACCCTCTTCGAATTTTAATATTATATTTTTCTTATACACTCATGCAATCGCTCTTTCATATTCCGCAATAAAAAGTTCTGCGTTCGACCCGCAAGACAGTGAGAATTTTTAAAAACAATAAGCTAATTTATTTTTTCGAACACAAATTTGCGAAAAAAATCAAAATTTCGATTTCTAAAAAGATAATTGTTTGTCATATTTTTGCGCGTATTTTAAGCCTAAGAACAAGTTTCTAGCTCAACTGGGAGCTGAGATGCACTGTAGCCGGGTCCAGAACCGGAAATTTCCTAAAACGCGGCTGTGGGACAGATGGACCGGATGCATCGAATCCTTGTCGCCTGTGTAAGTATCCACCATAGTATGGCCGATTTCAATTGGGTTTGAAAAATCTAGTTCCGGATGGGGCTGTTTTTCATACATTCTCTCCTGATTCCTATGCTAAACAGTTGTGCACTCCGATTTTTGACGATAACGTTGTTTTTTCGAGAAAATCGCGAATTAGAGTGTAAAATGAATTTTTCTCAAAAATATAACGTTATCGTCAAAAATCGGAGTGCACATTTTTTTAGATATTCGCCTATGGATTCAGAAAATAATATGGGTGTGAGGGTTTCCATGAAAGACCAACTCAAAACAGTAACATGACGTAACCAAGTTTAATAACGTGTGCTTTGGATATGCTTCGCAAATACTAGTTGTATGTTCACGAATTTCTCAGATAATTTCACCTCAACCGAGGTGCGATCATGGAGAGTGATCCGCCGCGATTTGTCTGATTTGACACGCTGTGCCTATACCAACTCTAGTCTCACAACCAGTAGAGTAGTTTGATCATTTCGAAACTGAAGTTGAAAATAACAAAGACTCTGGACCAACATTCCAGTTTTTGTATTCTATGTTATATCAAGAAAACTAACCAGTCGAGCTTGGCTTAGGTGCACTCCATTGATTCGAACAACCCTTCGGATAATATCGTGTGGAAGAGTGGCAAGGGAGAGGTCATCCATCTACAAATACGAGCTACAATGAAGGTAGAGATGGGGAAGGTGGAGATGGAATACACTAGAAGGAGACAAAAATTGTAATATCGTGTGGAAGAGTATCGAGAGTGAGGTCATCCATCTATGAATACGAATTACTACGAAAGCAGTAAGGGACACATGATAATGAGACAAAATGGTAATAACTAACTAATATATTCGACAATTCTTGAAAAAATAAGGAAAGGTATAGACGAACTAGGAAGATGGATGAAAATGAACGCAAAATAAGAGTGCAAGTTTGAATTCAAATTCATTATACCCACAGGGCATGCTTAATGGCATAAATTTGCAGTTATTTATTCAATAATCACTTCACAACAATCGTTATTCGCTGTAAATGAGTTGGATTGGGGCCTGATGTGATATTTAGGATACTTTTCCGAGTGAAGTTGATTTGGAAGCTCCCGTTGTATTAGATCGTCTCAACTTGCCCGTAATTAGTGCGAGATATCTAAAAAGATGAAATAAGAATTATGGAGTGCTCGGCTCACTCGAAATAAGGCTATGAAATTGAATGATTTGTTCGGTTTGTTGCCATTACCGAGCAAAAGTTGAGATCGAAGGTTTCGTGACATTTCGAACAGGATACATCCTACTATTTACTACAAATATTGTTCTCAGATTCGAAACTAAATGAGTAACTGGAAAACCCTCACTGTTTACAACAACTTTTGATCAAACATTCGAAGCTAAACGTGTCAAACTAGATAAAACCCACTGTTTGTTGCCAAGGATGAAAATTATCGAGTTGACGAGAGAAACGGAAGTGGTAATCATCTCACATACGAGCACAATCTCTGCAATTTTGAGGTACTAGAAATCTCACGAATTTTTGTGTTTTCCCTCTAAACATCTCATTATAATGATGTTGAAAAAATAAAAACGATTCTCCATGTAAAGAGTTCCTCTTCACGCTTCATTTCTCTTACATTTTTGAATGGCATCAACATTAGAATGATATTAGATTCGTCGCGTTTTTGTTGGGATAAACAACCACATTCTAGATGTTCTCGTGTGACTCTTTGTCTATCGGGCGAAGACTTACTCATAGTCTCCTGCCCGACACCTTGCTCTTTCCTATCAGCCGATCCAACTGAACTTTTGTTGATATGGAAAGCTGTTTTCAGCCCTCTCTAACCATTTTTTTCGTTTCCTAGCCACCTCAAAGGTGTACTGAATCGGTAAAGCCTTACTCATAGTCTCCTGCCCCACGCCCTGTTGCTTCCTGTCCGCCGATCCAACTATGCTCTAATGTTCTATTCTATTGCAAACTTTCAAGTATTACTGATTGGGAACCCCATTCTCAGCCACTTCTCACACTCGTGTAAACAATAAAAGGGTCTCTCACTCATAGTCTCCTGCCCGACGCCTTGTTCCTTCCTATCAGCTGATCCAACAGCAGCTACCATTACACAGAGAGGAACGATGCCGAGACAGACTGCGAGGAACATCTAAATGATGAATGAATGAGTCTTTCGTCCAGCGACATCTTCAAAAATAAAATTTCCTTCCATTTTGATACCGAAAACACACTTTCTATAATTTTAGAGCGTTAGATCGTTGGAACGCATTTCAAGTAGGTATCGAACTCACCTGAGAAAGAATAACGGCACTGTTCTTGATCTTTGCACGGTAGGCTTTCAGAGCGTGAGTGCTCATTTGGAAAATATTTGCTCTGAAAAGGAGACTACAATGTGCCTAATTGCAACTTTGCTTCAACACAGTTGTGAGTTTTGCAGGTTTTATCTTGGGGCTTACCTGAAGATCTTGAGCAGAATAAGCACGAAGATAACGACAGTTATCGATCCGAATCCTCCGATATTCGCGATCATTACGTACTTGATCAGTTGAGCGAGGAAGTATCTGCAATATTCACTTTTAGAGTCCGAACTACGGCCGATTCGGTATTTCCTAGTTCAGAGCTCTTGGATGCTGAAGTTCTAATAAATGGTTTTCCCAGAATTAGAAAAAACAGGAATCTCACTTCTCCCTTCCATTCACTATGGAGAACACCTTATTGTCCGCTAGCCAATCGAGTTGGTATTCCTGAATATGTCCTTTTTAATTTGTTTTGTTTTGTTAATTAGTTGTTAATTAGTAAGTAATTAGTTAATTAGTTAATTCGTATTCACCGCAATCATTCTCTCCTGATCCTCTCTAGAAGTGTCTGTGAAGAGGAAGAGAATGGGGATGGTTGACATGGAGGAGTAGGTGAGGATGTAGAATGCTGAGATGGAAATTGTACGAAATGCAGTTACTCTGTTTTTTTTCATTCATTCCGTATCAGATTATGATCTCACCCAGTTTAAAAGGCATCTTTATCTTAATCTTCGACCTTGGATGTAATCTCGGCCTGGTATCTCGGACTAACAAAAATATCCTAACGAACGAACGCTCATGACCAAGGTCCGAGAGATGAAGAACGTTTCTCACCAATCTTCCACCTCATCCTCAGCTTAATCCTCGACCACGAGTGCAGCAGGGCCTGGTCTCTCACTCCGTTCTTTCTAGAGTCAGGAACTAAAGACCTAACGCGTATGCCTAAGTATAGAGAAACATCGCACCGAGTTTGAATGTCATCCACAGCTTGATCTTTGAGCAAGGGTGAAGAAGGGCTTGGTATCTCACACCGTTTTTTCTAGCGTTACGGACTAAAGACACGGGCCGAGAGAGAAAAAAACGTTTCTCACCAATCTTCCAGCTCATCCTCACCTTTATCTTCGACCAGGGATGCAGCAGGGCTTGATATCTCACTACGTTTCTTATTTAGCTCTACGAACCTAATGCGGATGACCAAGGGCCGAGAGAGAGAAAAAACTTTCTCACCAATCTTCCACATCATCTTCATCTTAATCTTCGACCAGGGATGCAGCAGGGCTTGGTATCGAGCGAATAGAAGAGTGATGAAAGATGTACACACGAAGATTATGGTGAACAGCCAGAAGCACTGAATTTATTGATTTATTAAAAATTCAAAAATAAAGAACTCCTTTACTTGTTAACCCTAGCCACTCCATTCCATATTTCGCCTATTATTCACATTTCGGGGTTCAATAATTAGGAACTCTCGGTTTGTTAGCCAAATATAGCTGTGAGTGTGAATGGTCGTGATAGAATACTCAAGGACCAAAACAAAGTGCTTAAACCTTGATTACCATTTGGTAGTGAAACCTCACGCCGAGTGTGCAGAGAAGGCCCATGCAGAAGCCACCGCCTAAAAACAGGATTAAAAGGGTGAGTGTGAGTTAGAGTACGAGGGTCACCGTCTCCTCATTTCGCACACTCTCTCGCATCTCTGACCGGTTATAGAGTGCGAAGAATGAAGAGACGGTGACCCGTATTTCGAGCTCTAGTTCGAAATACGAGAAGGATTCTGCGCTTCATTTGCAGCTCGTTTCGAACTCTAAGTTGCGATACGCTTTACCTGTGAACGGGTAGATGAATGGCACGAAGAGAATACACAAATGGAAGTTGTAGAGGAACATGGAGACCTGTGAAACTCGAGAATAAAATCAGTTCGTGATAACCAGTTTGAGGTATTTCGAAATCTAAGTACGGTACCTGCACGAAAATCACTAAATCAAATCAGTCAAACCACTAAATCAATTCAGTAAAATTAGGAATAGAATCATTTCTCGATAGTCGGATTACGGTATTTCGAAAACTAAAACGTTACCTGTACGAAAATCATGAATACCCGCACGTCCTTGGACGATACAACGTTCTTCCTGGCAAGAAGGTAGAATGTCAAGAAAGATACGATGGTTGACGGAATTCCCATGCCGATGAAGAATTTGACGACAAACTCCTCCAAACTCTCGTCGAGTTCGGTGGGGAAGCGAGGTCTGGTGATGGACATCAGAAGCACTTCAGGGCAGGGGTAGCAACTGGAAATAGGAACTTCTATAAAGTCAATAAAGTTAGATCACGGAGCAGAGATTTGCGAAAGAGGGCCTGCAGAATAGAGAGAGCCTGTTGTTCGATCTCTTACCAAGAGGAAGTTTTTCACAAGAATTTGTGGGGGAAGTAGCATAAACTGCTTCTCGAAATTGCCCGTTGCAACTGTTAACTAGGGGGTTCTCATCACATGTGACAAACTTTTCCGGTAAAAACATTTCTGCGAATGAATCGAATGCCATTCACGTCATGTGTTCAACTATTGAGATTTGGTCAACATTGAGCTCAAATTATGACCAACATTGATTCATAGATCAATATTGGGTTGCTTACTTTGATTTTGATCCACGTGTGTTTTTCTTGCACTATCAATTTCGAAATTGCGATCCTACTTCCCGCTCAGTATGTGATCGTTCTACGTCACATGTTTCACTGCACATTTTTATCACCTAGCCAGTGATCGCTCTCTTTCTCTACCCTCTCTCTCCCTCCCTCCTCTCTCGCTCTTTCTCCCCTCCATCTCCCACTCTCGTTGCTTGTTTACTTCACGTTCGCACTTCCTCCCTTACTCTCTTTCGCCGCTTCCGCTGCAATGAAAGAACAGCCGGTGAGTCATACCCCTATTTTTGTAGAAAAAAGTACTTTTCAGAAATTTGTGAACATGCGAGGACGGAAATTCGCGAATATTAGTGAGAAAGAAAAGGAGAACAAAGTATTCATAGATTTTTTCGTGCTTGCTTCGATTTTCAAGGAATATAACAAAGAGCCGTGCTTTTTGGGAACGGGTGGTTATGGATCAGTCATGTGAGTGTTTTTCTAAGATAAACCGAATTTTTTCGCGCAAAATCTAGGCTAGTTGACGTCTAGAACATCATTAATCTTGAAATTTTGTTGAATTATTCTACGTATATTCTTGCAGTGGCTTCGTGAGAAAAGATGACCAGTTTCAAGGAATCGCAGTGGAAAAAGTACCTCAATCCCTTTCTAACGCCGAAACGGGTGAGTAATACGCATCGATTTCTTTGATCACTCACACACAAGGGTGTGATAGTGCCTGAAAATTTTGCTGAGAGTGAGTGACCCCAGAATACAGCCAAATGTTGGGATTGTCGTCTAACTCTTACTGTTAGAAACCGGGAAGCGTCGAAAATGCAAATTTACAATTCAAAACTCGAAAAAAGCGAATTCCAGGCTCAGCGCTGCTATCGCGAACTGCAGCTTCTACAAGAGTTGAAGCATGAGAACATTATCAAGATGAAGTTCGCATACACAGTGGCTGAAAGCCCTACTGATCCATTTGCGATGTAAGTACCATTTCTTTACTTTCGCCACTAAAAACTCAATCGTCTAGTCGAGTAAACTTCATTTTTTTCGCACATTGATGATTCATAGTATCGCATTTACTGATACTCGAAAGTTAGGGACTTGTTTTTTTTTTAAATTATAGATATGTTATGTTTTCATTATCGAGCTTTCAGTTATCTCGTAACGGAATTCGCTGGTTGTGATCTGTGCACGCTATTGGCTCTGGAACAGAAGAAGATAAAAGAAGAGAGATTCACTCTATCAAGCTTTAAAAGGATGCTGAATGGGTTGCTGAGAGCACTGAAGTATCTCCACTCGGCTGATGTAAGCATCACATTTTCATTAAATTCTTGTCACTAAATTCTTGTCACAAGATGAAAAGATTATCGCCATTGCTATTGCTAGAAAGTTAAGGGGATTGATTATTTTGCTTATGATATTTAAAAAAAAAACAGAAAATATTAAATGGTTATCATCAGAGCACAATGAAAATACATCAGGTCATGCACCGGGACCTCAAACCCGACAATCTCGCAATAAGCAACTCTGGAGAGCTCACCCTACTTGGTAAGTTCTTTCGCAATTATAATTTAACTCAATTTAGCGCATAAAATTATGCAAATATTTTTTTCTTCAGATTTAGGCGTCGCTCGTGCTTTCGTGAGAGGCCAAGAAGTGACTACCGAGCCAGGCACATGGTTTGAGATTCTTCTTTTTCTCATATGCCAAATGGGTCTCGCATCCCCAACTTACATGCTTTGCCGACAGCTTAGGAGATCTCAGCTCTCTGGTCTATGTAAAATGAGTGGTCATTTAACGTATGCTCATTCTAAACTTTCCTTTTTTTGCTGTACATTCATCGTCTAACGCAAAAACGCAGCAACATCGGAGTTGTTTCACATCTTTTAATCCGATATCTTCGATATTTCAGTTTCTACAGAGCCATCGAAACCATCATCGTTTGGGACAGATATGCTCCGACCATGCAAGAACGACTCGCTGTCTACGACGATAAAGGTTTGTTTGAGCTCCTCCATATTACCCCGAATGAGTACCCACGGCACGTTACGATAGTGTATCACTGAACCTAAAACGACCGCGTTGCGTGAGGCCTTCCCGCCCTTTTCACCATTCAAATCGATGATAAGGTTGCTTAACTAAAATTGATGTTTTCCCGTTTGCTATGATTGTTTTTGATTTTACCCACGTCATTTGTATCGTATATTGTGCATTTCACGTCGACGAATATCACGCCTGTCACGAGAAAATCGAGCTGCCAATGGGAATGGAGCGAAAATGGTGGAATGAGTTAGCACCAGTTTTGGACACCTCTAGGCATCCCCTAACAGCCCTCAAAGTCCCAATGTGCTGGGATCATTCTGGCGCTCCATGCGTTTCCATGGAGGTCGTTTCCATGGAGTTCCTACTTTGATCGCGATTATCTCGCTTCTGGTGCATTTCTAGAGAAAATTGCCCTAAGTATGACCCCAGCTTATTTCCCAAGCCCTATCGATCAGAACAAACTAGAAGTCAAAAAAGTGCTTCTGAACAGTGCTACATTCAAGTGAGCATAACTCAAAAGTGTAGGTAAAATACCTCCCAATTCTGAAATATGTTATAGAGTTCGTCGAGCTCTTTCGAATGAGTGGCTAACGAAAAAATATGAATAATCCTCTCGTATGGTTCACCCACTTCAAAAATGTTTGATCATTTGAAGTTATTTCATCCCACTCATTTCGCACCGCGCGCCTCGGATTACGCGGAATGGAATGAAACGTATTGCATTTTCTCACTCTTTTCTCTAGATTTCAGCATAAGTTTCATTCTACACCCCGCAATCCGAGGCGCGCGGTGTGAAATGAGTGCGAGACTTTAAACGGTCTTAAAAATTATGAGAACTATGGTATATTTTGCAGCCGATATGTGGTCGCTTGGCGCGATTTTATGTGAAATGATCACAGGAGAAATCTTATTTGATGTGAGTGATGGCTTTATTGATTGGATTACTGGTTGGACCATGCGTCATTTTCAAGGGGACCCGGCACCTTTCGAACATTGAATTTCAGAAAAAAAATTTTTTTTTACGAATTCAACGAAAAAACCGCGTATTTTTACGATTTTTTTAGAAGGAATTATGATTTTTCAAAGTTAGAGTTTACTGGATTTGTCGCCAGCATTACTGTGTTTAGCGACGCTAATCAGAGTAATGTTGGTGACAGCTCTGGGTACAAAAATCTTTGAAAAATCATAACTTCCTTTAATAAAAGCGTAAAAATATGCGGTTTTTTAAAACAATTCGTTTTATTAAAATTGTTCTATTGTGTTTGCCAGGTCCTGTTAACTGAGTAGTGTTTCAAAACAAAACTATGAAACCAAACATGAACATCGGAAATTTATCCACTGTTCAGTTTAGTTTCCAACATCTGGAGCAAAAATATCTATTTTCAGGTTCAACCAACGATAGAAAGACCCAAACCATCTGACAAAGACGTTATTCGCAAAGCCATCAAAATCTGCGGTCCCATTTCGAAGAGTGTTATTGAGAGGGTACGTACTGTGAATTTCTGGCAAATGTCGGAAATCCGACTTTTTTCGGTTGAACGACTTTCCTTTAATTCTCTCCTACATGTCTTTCTCATGATTCTCATTTAACTCTCTGGTTAACTATGCGAAAGTCGAACCAGCGGAAGCCGTAAATACGGAACACGGCATGCTTGAAAATAACTCAGAATGCCTTTTCAGATTAACCAGGAAGACATCAAAAAGTTTTTGCGTGACGAGAGCGAAACCACAAAACGTCGAACAGATTTCATTAAACACTTCCGTGAGCACGGCAGGTGAGCAAATTTGTCTTTCCTTGTGTCTTACAATATTTGTCTAGAAATCTACAATAATTCTGAAAAACTTGTCAATAACTTGGAAAAAATTACAAAAATTCTTTCAGAAATTTAAAAGATACAATAATCATGGAAAAAACTTCAATAATTCTGGAAACCTAGTGCCATCTTTTCTGCGCAAAAATATTAATGTGAAGTGCCCAACTTAAAAATAATTAATAATTACCAGGTCCTGGTTGCTTCCCGAGATCGAAGCTGAGAAGGAGGCACTAACGGATTTCATCGACCGAACTCTCGCCTATGATCATGTTGACAGGTAACTTTAAAATCTTACATTTATTAACCATTTTTGCCATTGTACAATCATCAAGATCCATTGTTTATTCATGGAAATCGAAAAAAAAAAGATGATTAGAGTGTGAAATACGGACAATCGTCTCTTCATTTGCACACTCTCTTAGATGCGAGAGAGTATGTAAAATGAAGAGACGGTCAAAATTCGAACCCTAACGTCCATTTCATTGTCAGAATGAGCGTAGATGAGGCGCTTGCCCATCCATTCCTGGCATCGACTCGAGACAGAAGAAAAGAGGTCGAGGCTCCGCACAAAATCCAAGGTAGGAAGTTCTTTTTTGCTGTTTTTGTTGTTTTTATTTGAATGAAAATTGCCTAAACATTTCATTCAGATCTTGAAAATCGATCTATTGAACAATGGCAGGAGCTGATTCGAGACTTCATCAATCCTCTAACGCGTGTAGATTAGGATTCGAATTGCTGGTCGCCTTCTCTTTATTTTGTACACTATTTTGCCTCCCTGGCCGGTTGATTCAACGTTTGAATCTCATTCATAAGTGTTTATGTTGAATTTTTTTAATACGAAGTTCCGTATCGAGTATTTACCAGTAGCCTTGTTGAACAACCATGCTATACAAACTACGTAATTTTATAATGGTCTCCTGTCGTCTGTTCAAATTTGTATGCTGAGTAAACTTCTGTTGATACAACGCAAATTCTTCTGTAGTTTCGCTCACTTCTCTCGTGATGAATACATTTTTCACCCATCTTTCCTGGCAACGGGCTACATTGTCATCCTCTCCTGAATTCCTGATACGTCTACCTCGAGTGGTTAGTGCGCGAGGACGGATCTCTCTGGACTTGCATACTGGACTCGCAAATCTTTCAGCGATCAGAGAAGCTAGAGAGTGTGTAAAATGCAGAGAGGAATACCCGTATGTAAAATGCTGAGACGAATACTCCTGAAGAATTGGGTGTGGATCTCTCAGCAATCAGAGAGACGAGAGAGTGTGCAAAATGCAGAGACGAATGCCCGTATTTCGAAGTCTACCTGAAGAGTTGGGTGCAGATCCGAGGAAAATTTGCACAAATTTCTCGGTCTTTCGTTCCGTAATGCTCTCTCGCCGGTTAAGGAACGTGAGATAGTGTGTGAGAGACCGAGAAATTTATGCACACCGCAGGTGCGGATCTCTCAGGTCTGACGGGTCTCGCTGGACTTGCTTGCTATCTCAAGGCGCATGCATAATGAGCGCATGATCAGCCCCAACAATGCAGACCCTCTCCAAACCAAGCGCTCTCTAGGTTCTCTGACTCTCAAGAGGAATACTCTAGACTAACCACCGTCTCCTCATTTCACACAAGCTTTCACCGGTGCAGAGAGCCGAGTGTGTGTGAAATGAGGAGGCAGCGACTCGATCCCCAAGACACTCCCCTAACCCCAAAGGCATAGTTACCGCGCACTAGGGATGAATTCACCTCAATTAGCGTTGTCTCTCGCTACTCTGGCCAGTGAGCGTATGCGAAATGAGGATGCTTTCGCTTGCGATGTCTTCTGTCTGCACTCACACTCTTACCTAGATGTTGACCGCGGTCGTTGCCGGTCTCTTGTGTCTCCCTCTCATCTCCTGTACCTGCATTGTACAAACTCCCGGGACCAACATCCGTCCGCTCCTTGAAATGATCGACCCGTGTTCTGCAGCGTCCGATTGTGAGAGTGCCTGTCTGGGCAAGACCGAGGTATATTACAGTTTTTTTTAAGAGAACATGATCAATCATCAACTTCAGTGCGTCGCCTACGCCTTCGTCAATGCGAAGGGCGCACTGCTAGGAGAGGATTCGGGCTCACCGCAGACCTGCCAGTGCGCCAACCCGATGTGCTGGGTACGAACCGCGGCTTGCGATGGTTGGTTCATCATTTTATTTGGTTATTTCTAGCATCTTGAAACTCAAGTGTTTAAACAACTGAAGACTCGTCGGTGATCGATGGTTCTCCGGAAGTTCTATTGCAGCAATGACGACCTCGGCTGCGCCGACGACGTTGACGCCAGCTTCTCCAGGATCATCAACATCAACGTCGACTCCAGGTGCCGGCGAGTACAATTGATTAGGAGTATAACGCGGATGTTTCACAATTTGCGGGCGCTCTTAACAGTTAACAATGCTCTGTCCCTACTTGCGTGCCCTCTACCTTTCCTTATTCAGCTTCAGCGTCGACTGTGACTGTTTCGACCACAACCACGACCTCTTCAACGACCGTGTCTCCGACGCCCACGACCAGTTAGTGGCGTTTTTTTTCAAATTATTGCGCACTCTCAACTACAGTTCGAAATCCAGCGCTACCCGCGCATACATATAACCGTGAAATTAGCATCGTGAGACAAATTGTTCTCAACGCTTCGCCCTCGCAACTCTCAGTTTGTCAGTTCTCAGCCCATCAGTGTTGCCGAATACGGCTCGCCGTCTAGAGAGACGAGAAAGAGAACTCTGCCAATCCATTCAGCCCCAACAACTACTACAACCACGGCAACTGTGCCCAGCAACTGTTGGACGATGTACTACGACTCGGCGGGGTGTGGCGGCAGTGGTCTGGTTCGTTTTCAGCAATTAATTATCGATAATGCTGGCACGAATGCTATAAATGCATACGTCAAATGGGTCTAGTTGAGGTATGTTGCCGATGTCTCTAAAACATTTTCCGCCGGGCCTAAGCCGAATACGATTCACGCGATCTTTTCATGGATTAGGAGCTTTGCTCTAGCTGCTTACATGGGTTGTGTCAGAGTGGCGAAATCTCCCGCTTCGGCGTATGCTAAATATGCATCCTTTCAGACTTGCGTGACTCCTACGTTCGCGCCGCTTGAGATCTCGTGCCCTACTGGTTACTCGATTTATTGCGCACAAGCCGGCGGTGTGAGTTAGGGATGCCGGATCAAATACAAATACCAAATATTTGGTACCTAGTAGGAAAAACCCAATGCTTTGGTCTGAAAACCAAATATTTGGTTTGTGGAAAATGAACGAGAGAGTGCGGAAATATTGGAGAGTGTCCATCCAAATATTTGGACAAAAACCAAATATTTGGTTTTCATTTCGCCCCAAACCAAGTATTTGGGTGAGCGAGACGAGAAACCAAACCATTTGGTAGTTGATCTGGCATCCCTAGTGTGAGTGTCGCAACCTGCGCACTTCCATCTAAGCCCCGCCCACTCGACCTCTACACGCACGCGTCGCGCACACGCGACGCATACAAAATATCAACTTTTCGCGATCGTCGGGCTCACGGGGCACACGAAACAAGTATTCTGTGAAAATTGCAGCACAATCCATCCAGTCTCCGCGTTGCAATCAATGTTTTATGAAGACTTGGGACAACATGTCCAAAGTTGTCCCAAACGGTTCACATTTTGTCATTTTGACTGTATTAAAACACCTCTATGGTAATGCTCATTTCACTTTAACTTTATTGTCCGGGAACGTACAGGACTGCCCTAGGGGAAGCAAGCAATGTAAATTGACGTTCTAGACGCCCTTCACCAGCCCGGTGCCCTGCGAAGAGGCAGGATGGCGCCTCAGCTCCGGCGGGACACTCGTTGCTCGACAAGCTGGTGTGTCCACACCAATGATTTTATTTGAATTCACGCATTTTCGGCTCCTCGTAGTGTCAATTGAGCCAATTGCTTAACAGCCAAGGCGGGAATTTAAAAAGTAAATCTTTTGAGGCGGGATATCTGAATATACTGCCCTCTTTTTACAGTATGCTGCTGCAAGTGATGGCACAGCTGGTCAGACGAATCACTTCATCTGTCAGCTCACTCACCTACTCACAGCGTGTCAGAGGGGAGAGTAAATCCAATTATCGCGGCAAAGGTGGATGCGTGAGACTCTTTTCCCTCCCACTCATTCTCACCCATTTCGACTGATCAGCGCGGTCGCTAGCGGCAGAATGGGGGAAGATCGAGTGAACCTCACAAAAGTTGGAAGGTCGATGCTGTCCCTCTATTCATGGCTTTGAGAAACTCATTCAAGAATGGGAACACTAAAGAGTAAGCGCGTCATTCGGTTTAGTAGTGTTCACCGAAACATAATCGATAAAATATATGAGAAGGTATAGAAAGTAATTGAAATTCAGAACTTAATAAAATACACTCCTCAGTGACGGTCAATAGAAACCCCCACACCCATAAAACTTTTGGAATGCTCATAGACTGCTCTACAGTTGGGCTAAAAAACATTACGGAACATGCCAAACATATTCGAGAACGTTGCAAAAATAGGTGCATTTTTGCACTGTTTTCGAATATGTTTGACTTTTTCCACAATGTTTTTTAGCCCAACTGTAGAGCAGTCTACGAGCATTCCAAAAGTTTTATGGGTGTGGGGGCTTCCACTGACCGTCACTGAGGAGTTCTTTTTTGAGTCAAAATTTCGGCAATGAACTAAAATTATCTAAAAAAATAATCTGAAATGGTTAGAATCGAAAAATGAGGCACCTTTGCTCCAAATTGATAACCCTGAAATTTCCGATTTGCATTTCTTATCTTAATCAGTGAGATATGGATTATGCTTCACAGGATCCATATAAATATTGTCTGCGAGCGCTCATGGAGAGTGATTTGCCGCTGCGAACAAAGGGGTTCTCCCTCTCTGACACGCTGTGCTACTGCATCATGTGAACCAACAATTAGTGTACTGAAACATGGTCGCGATAAAGTTTTCAATACTCATGTTTGAAAAAACGACAACTCTTCAACCTACGCCATGTACCACCAATCATCGTAAAAATTGGCTGACAGTTGAACTCTGATTATGCTTCATTCATGCCATTTATCATTTTGTAAAACTGTTCGAGTCGATTCAATCAGGTTGCTGGTTTTACTACATAGAATCGTTATTCATACTGAATTTGAGTCATTCTCAATCCTGTCCTCAAACAGTTGCACGAAGTCTCCTTTCACTCTACAGATCGGACAGGCTTGTTCCTTCCTCTGCTCCTCCGCATCCGCTTTCAGTCGCTCCGCGCACGCGCGGCAGACCGCGTGTCCGCATGCAACGAATACTGCGCGACGCGCGGGCTCACGCGTCAAGCACACGCAGCAGG
Source organism: Pristionchus japonicus (assembly GCA_900490845.1). NCBI lineage: Eukaryota > Metazoa > Nematoda > Chromadorea > Rhabditida > Neodiplogasteridae > Pristionchus > Pristionchus japonicus. The sequence continues at coordinate 12,626 of LS507885.1, read as the reverse complement.
CGCGTGAGTAGCGATGACCGCTGGAGTCGCTGGAATGGAATTGATGCGCTTCAGAAATTAACATGAGATTTGATTCAAAGAATGTTGAAAGTGTTTTCTAACCTTTCTTCATTCTCCTTCTCGAGTTGTTTGATGAGATTCTCAGCCTCATCTCTCCTGAAAATATTTAAATTTTGGTTTAAAAGTTATCTAAATTTCACTTTCCAATCACGAGCACAGATTATGATTTCTTTCCAAAATCATAGAATGTAATCAGTCAAACTATCTGACTTCTTTGTTCTTTCCTCGTTATCAACCTGCACCGGGACGCTTCCCGTTGGAACGTAATTGTCTAGCCATTCGATCAAGCCCCACCAATCAACGGCGTTTTCCCTGAATTAAATATTTATTACTTATTGATTTACTATTATTTTCATACATAGCAAATACCTGCATTGAACGAAATAAATTAAAAAGTGATGTTCACTTTTTTCGAATAATAAGACGATAAGTAAGAATAAGCGGTGATTGAATAATTAAGGACGAACTTACTCTTCCTCGGGATCCACATGATCAGCAGTATTGACCAGCTCCCCATTCCGAGTCGGATCAGGGAAGAAGTCGATCGAATCGATATCGACATCTCTGGCGGGATTTCTCCAATTCCGCACGAAACGCTCCCACTGAGTTGCGCTGCTGCAAAGTTTGGAAGCATTCAGAAGATGTTCGGACTTGTTTGCCTCGGGAAACGAATCATAGCAACAAAATTGAGTTAGCATGATGTTCCGCCAAAAGTGCGAACTGACTTTTCGTAGAGACGTTCTCGTGATCGATCGGGAAGAGGAGGAGATGTTGCGAGATCGACATTCTCCCGGACAGGACGGCTGAATGACATTGATCAAACAGTGTTTGACCGTGAACCCAACTCACTCGACCATTCGAACTCTTCTAGGCGTCAAGTCCACCTGCTGATTGAGAAGGTGCATCCAATTTTGAGTTGCTTTCCTGGCAAAGGAAGAGTCGTATTGCAACTGCATGTTTCCCTTCATTCCTTTTCAGAATTATTCCATGACTCTCATGGTCAAATCTCTAATTTCCCATTCGGAGCGGTTGAGGTAAAGTTGTGACCACTATCTAGATGATTCGGAACTTCTCTGTTTTCGGCCCGGATTGCGACTGCTCTGTGTGCGCGCAAGGCGAAGAATGGTAGGGATAGAATACTCTGTTAGAATAGCCTGGGCCAAAAATCAGAGAAGTGCCTATGATTTAACTGTCGCCCTCGGACGACCACATCTTGTGGGGCGGTTGAGAGCCGAAAATTTATAAGAAAACACTTATTCACCTCACGCGGGCAAGACTGCATCTCACTGGTAGTGTGGGAATGATTGTCGTGTGATCAGCACTCATAGACAGCCAAAAATAATTTGAAATTATCTTCAAAGTTACTCAAAGGGAAATTCGGAATCAGGGCATCACATCACGTCCACGGTAAAAAAAAATATTCTTACATCACATGAATAAATATAATGTGAGTAAAAGAGAAGAAATGAGTTTTCCACACCAACAATCACTCGATCCGTATCGTAGCAAGGACACAACGCCCCGCGGGAGCGCACTGGACGATCTAGGGGGACGAAAGTAAGAGTCGTATTGCACAGTCTCTCGTTCTACCTACCCGAAGAGAGATCATGCTGAATGCAGAGGCAAGAGAAGGGCACTGTTTACTCAGTTCTGGAATGCTGGGCGCTCTCTCTCTCTCTCTCTCTCTCTATCTCTCTCTCTCTCTCTCCCCTCTCCTACTAATCTTCTCTCGTTGGTGATAGGAAAAGAGAAATGAGGAAAACCGTACAGGGTGCTCTGATATCGGAATACGCAAACTTTCACTCACACTGTGGTCAGATATCACTTTTGAAAGGGACCTTTATCCATCACGATTTCTGTGTCGTTACCCAATTATTGCATGAGTTGTGTCATCAATACCCGAATTTCTTCGGTATCTGGTTGACCTTCAGTCCTAGAGTAATATTAATTCCTTATCATTCTCTCATTTCTAGCATTTCACTCGGAACTGTCAAGAATGAGGCAGAAAATGAAGAAGTTAGAAGTATTCCTTACTGAAGTTTTTTCACGAAGTCTGTACTGCCTTCTGTACTTGTAAGAACACTCAGAATAACACTGGATCCACTCTCTTCATTCATTCTCTGTGCGTGTAAAAAACTGGATAAAATATGCTGCTGAGGAGATCAAAGAACAATCTTGGGAGAGATCAAAGATCAGATTGGGGTCGAGTAACCGGGAATTAGGATCTGTATGCGGAATGTACACAGGCTGAGATACTAGTCGAGATTCAGGGAGATACGGTAGGGGAACGGTAGGTCGGGGATACGGTAGTTCGGTGGGTCGGATCTTAGGCCAGATCGACGACAACAATCTGGTTGGGAGTCATCTGACCGACGTAGACTTTGCCGTCATCAGAGATGGCCAGGGCGTGGGCGTTCTCGATTCCCTGAAGGAAATCGATAATTTGATGGGCACGATAGCTTCAAAATTGATAATTTGGTGCAGGATTAACGATTTCTTGTCAAAAGATTTCGTGAGGATCGTGAGGACTTTTTCTTTCAATATTCTAGTTCGACGGAATTGTAGACTGCCGTTGCGACCCAAAGTTAAGGACGAGACTAGTTTCCAGATGGTTTAACTGTAACTGTAGCTAACTGTAGCTTCTCGTTCCAGTCCCGGATCTGTCAACTAAACCCCGGCTCTCTCCCGTACCTTGAGGAAGGTGTTCGCCTTGCCGGTCTCCATGTCCATAGTGAACAACTGCGGCTCAAGGGTTCCATCTCCGTCAGCGCCAGTTACTCCGACCAGGTAGTGGTCTGCAAATGACGGTTGTGAAGGAGGACAAATGACGGTTCTGGGCGACCGGCTCTCAATTACGGTTCTGCGTTTCAGATGAAGCTATGACGAGTTCAGATATTGAATGCGTTTCACAGCTTGCTCAAATCCTTATAGAAGTGCTAACAACCGCTGACCATCACAAATGAACGCAAAAAAGACATCTCAATTTGTCAGAGACAGCAAGGACCTGACAACCGATTACGGTTCCGGTTCTACCTCCCGGCTCCCCAACTCACTCTTCTCTCTGATGGCATAGACGCGGCCAATGTTCTCGGCGGAGGTGATAGGGATTCCGGCCGGGATGGAACTGCATAACCGTGTTTTAGAGAACCGTACTTTGCCACTTTTCAAATTCCCGGTCCCAGCTCCAGACGCCAACTAAACCCCGGCTCACCGATGTCCTTCAGCCAATCCGGACGAATAGCACTGGACACGCTCGTTTTCTCTATCGGCAACGCAAAGGAGGTTGAGATCCTCGATGAGAGCAAGAGAGTGTGGAATGAGGAAGGGAGAGGAGCCGAGCTGGTCTGGAAATGATAAGACCATTGTTATTAGGATTGTTCGTAATTGTTATTTCGTTTACGACGTTCTCAACGAAGCATCGTGTGAAAGAATCTGTGCTCAGTTAAGAAGCTGAGTTGAAACATATCCGAGAATGCGATAAACTGAGACCGCACGATCCCATAAGTTCCGTTATTCTCATCGCTGGTTCCGACCTCATCTACCAACTTATTTCGCAGTTTCAGATCATGATTCCGTGAATTTTTCAAACTTTAGGTCTAGGTGCATTCATCCTATTCCCCGGGTTGAAGTTTCCAGGTCTCACCATCTGGAGCCTCGAACACGGCCAGCACGTTTCCGTTCTTGTCGAACTTGACCACGCGCGAGTTGTAGTAGCCGTCATACTAATTACTAGTTCCCTGTCTACCTAGCTCCCGGTCATGATATGTTTAGCCTATTTCCCTGTTCTACTCGTATTCCCCGGCTCAGGTCCTATTTCCCGGCTCTCACCATCCGGAGCCTCGAACACGGCCAGCACGTTTCCGTTCTTGTCGAACTTCACCACACGCGAGTTGCAGTAGCCGTCAGCGACAAAGAAGATTCCTGAATGAAGAAGATTCAATTTTGAGTTTGGATTCGGAATAATCACTTGCTCTCGATCTATTTCGAGTCATTTTCATAAAGTCTTGCTTCAATATGTTTCAAACGTTGCACAAAGTGCCTTACCCGCAGAACATAGTGTTGTTATTGAGACCGGGTGTTCAAAATTTAAACAATGACTGGAACTTGTCTCACCATTCTTGGCCACAGCCACATCCGTCGGTTGGCAGAAGTGGTCTCCATCAGTGCCGGGGACGAGCTTCTCTCCCAGAGTGAGGACGGGCTTGTAGTCCGCGCCGAGTTTGTGAATCTGAATTGGATGATTTTGTGGATATTTCCAATTATCTTCTGAATGTCCGCGTGTGCAATTGACTAATTTTTTTTTTCGAAAGCTATCTATTTGCATTGTGAATCTAACAAAGATATATCATAATGATCCATTATTTCGACTTGCCAAACACGACTTTCCGATTCAAACAGCAAGCTTACATTTTTTTCTAATTTTTCTCAGACTTTCCATTACTTTTCCGTTGACTAGACCGAATAACTCGAGTAACCAGACAACCTTTTTTTCTTAGTTCTCCCGTCCCGCGCCAGCCTAGACTCTATTCATTTCCAGTTCAATCTCTTCTCGGTAAATAACAAAGTCTGTCCCCGAGTGTGGCCCAAGTGTTTGCGTGGGCATTCTCTAGCTTTTTCTGCTGGCTGGCTGAAATGGGAAACGGGAGAGCCTTTCCGAGAAAAGGTGGCTCTCTCTTTTCTCATTTCCCTTCTTCTATCTCCCCGCTCAGCGAGAAAACTAACACCTTATTAGCGAGCCAGCTTCGCTCTAACTGCTAGCGAGCACGCAGAAATTCACCAGTTCTCAATTCTGACTGTGGAAAATGTGAGATTGCTATTAGAGCCGTCAGCCAGAAATAGCTAGAGATCATGAGAAATGAAGAGAGTTAGAGAATCCCGCCGGAAATCGCTGAGTGAATTATGGATGCGGAAGCGAATCCCGTGCGCTAGCATGCATAAATCTGGCTGCTCTCTCATTTTCGCGTGCTCTCTCATTCAGGCTAGAATGGGAGATGGTGGAGGCAGGGAACTTTTCTTCCGCGAGAATTGCTAATCCGGAAAATGTTATTCAGAGCACTCAAAGTGGCTGCAAATTAACCAAGCAGGAAGTGGAATGCAAACGCAATTAGCGCAGATCTTTTCGAATGTCGCGCAGAGAACAGTTGAGAAGGTGGGCCTACCCACACAGGGTACTGCAAAATGGATAAAGGGCAGAGGTTCTGAGTATGCTTCAGACGTCCCATGTTGGCGAACCTCCGCATGCAATATCGGTTCTCCAATCTCCGCGTTGAAAAAAATCAATTTCCAAGCTACTGAATATCTGTCGTGAGCCATCAAAGTTTAGATCGACGGGACAAACCTGATGCGACCCGACATCCGTCACCCAGATGTTGCCTTCTCCATCGATCGAGAGTCCGTGCGGGAGGTAGAAGAGGTTCTCGCCGTGCTCTTCCAGGACCTGAATGAACAGATAACAATGAGTTTCAGCCATATCAGAAGAGTAATGATGAGTGATTCATTCATTGTGTGCTCGATGCTTTTTCCAAAAGAGGCTTGAGTGTAGACTAAGATATTTTTTCAGAAACTTCAGTACCTGTCCAGTTGTTGCGTTGATAATGGCAATCGTCGAGTTGACAATCGGCTTGAGCTCAGAGGAGAGACGGTTCGAGCCATCAAACGTGCTGCGAGAGAGGAATATTTTTTCACGACGAGACAAAAATTGTTGAGAGTGCTATCAGAATGTTCTCTGCCCAGTTACCATCCGCATGGATCGGTTAGCTATGCATTACCACATTGCATTCCAAGCATTCCGAAAAATGAGATGTGTTTCAGGTTATCTACACAAGATAGTTGATTTATCAGTTTCGTTAGTTCTCTGGAGAGAATCATAAAAAATATAATTCATGTTCGCCTCCATGTAACTCACCTCTCGTCCCAGACTCGGTCAGCTCGGTGGAAGACCACGAGCCTTCCCTTCTTGTCCATTGCCATGCCGGAGATCTCGCCCAACGGTTTGGAAGTCGACATCAGGAAAGCCTTAATAAGGGAGATAATTAGTTAATTAGTTAGTTAATTAGTTTTACTTAATTAGTTAATTACTCTTTGCTCACTGAATAACATGTTATCTTTCCCTGGCTTTTGTAACGCAAACAAGCTGATTCCCGCGAGTCAGTTAATGAGAAATCTGGCTACAATGCCAGATTGTAGCCAGATTTCTCATTACTGGTGTTTACCAGACGATAATAGACGTTTAACTGAGCAGAAACCAATGTGCAAGGTATCTAAAACTGTTTTGGGTATAGATATGTAGTCTCTTTCAGGGTATTCGAAAGAATAACAGTGACTCTCCTTCGAACCCCTTGTCACTTTTCCATTCATACTTCTTCGCCTGTTTACTTGCTTCACTTTCCTGACAGTAACAGAGTGTGAGAAGCTTTTCTAACTCCCTCCAATTTCCATATTCCCTTTTTTTCTGAGAGGATGAAGACTAGGTCGAAAGAAGAGAGTCCTAGGGTTGGCAAAAGGAATCTTCCCGGACCGGGCGAGCGCGACCGATATGTCATCTTTGTTGATTTCTGCGTTGTTTGTCACACTCAGATTGAGATTCAAATGAATCTCGATTCATTTGAAATTCTAGACCGTGCGATCCGACGAGGAATGATTCAGATTCAATGTGGAGATTCTTTTTGCCAACCCTAGAAAGTCCCCACGGTTACAGAATGCTTGAGAGCAAGTTGTGAGAAAGGGGAGAAGAGGGAGAGGAAAAGCTCCCAGGCGCAAGAATCGATAACACGATGCTCTCAAGCGTTCCGTAAATGCGCCGACAATTTTCCCGACTCTCTCACTTTCACACACTATCTCCACTACCTCTCACCTACAAGAAGGCTGACAATTCGAGGAAAAGTCTTACGCCTCAACGAAAAGTCGTCACAAGAACGAATGCCCTTACCAAAAACCAGAAACTAATCTCCACAACATGGTCTCAGACAGTGTAATTGATTGCTTTCAGACATGACAATGAAAATGGGATTGAGAATCATAGAGAGATTCCATAAATCTCATTCCGACAATTGCTCTCAAGCATGAAAATGTCACATGCCTCTCTCCATCCGGATTCCTCTCATTTCTCAAATTGCGGCTGATTCTATGCTCTTTCCGCTCCTTTCTGTCTCCATTTTCCCATTTTCTCGTCTATTCAGTCACTGGATGTCAATTGCACTCCGAGCGCTCCGCCAAATGAGAGGAGGAAAACGAGAAAATGGACGGGAGAAGATGAAAGACTCTCTCATTTTCGCTCAATCTCTGGACAGCCACGCAGCGCGAGATAAGATGGGAATGAAGAGAGCTCAAAGGAGAGGAAACGGAGAGGGGATGAATGAATATTGCCCGAGGGGCTTTGAGAATGATGTCAGTCATTGGTCCTCGAAAACGCAAATAGTCCGCGGATTAATCGCTCAGAATCGAGAAGGATAAGACCGAAGAACGCTAAAATTATGAGAAAGTGCTTGAGAATCAGCGCTCAATCAGCTTAGGAAGCCCACATCATTTTGAGAACCCCCAAAGGGATGATTTGAGTTTATGGAATTCAATCGGACAGACAATGAGGGATGATGAAGTGAGCAGTGGGTTGATTGTTACTTGTTTTTGTGGTTGTTATGATGTTATTGTTGTTATTGTTCAAAGAATCTCAACAATAACCTCCTCAGGCACGAGCCGGGGTCTCGTCTTCTCCTTCTCCTCCTCTCCTTGATGAACGATGAAGTCATTGAACTCCTCTCTCGTCTCCTCCTTCGAATATCGATTTGTTTCTCTTATCTCGGCCTTTTTTTAATTTTCGAAACTCACGGGGGCATTTTCCATGAGCTTCTCCATGATTCTTTCCATGCCAGCGTTCTGCTCCGCCGTCAACGTTTGCTGCTGGGTGAATCGATATTTAGCTCCGCTACCGTAACGCGTGCCGGCTACAGTACACCAGAGTGGTTCAGTATGCTACCGTACCTCCACAACGGGTGCCTGAGGATGAGGCGGGGTGAAGCGAGGAACTTTGCCCAGTGCCTGATCCCTCATGTATTGCATGACCTGTGCCATGCCGGCGGGCATTCCGTATTGGATGATCGGTAGCTAAATAATCTTCTGCTTTTTTCAATCTAATCGTGTGCAACCAGTAACGTTGAATATTAAGTAGCAGTGAAGCATATCATTGGTATTGTTAGTCTTGTGCAGATTTGCGAATTAGGGTGAAGCGAAGGTGTTTGAAGATCATTTTACAGTGCAACTACCAGGCTGTTGAGGGAAGATTCGGTGAAGTTGCGGGGAAAGCTCATTTGATGTTCTTGGCTGCAAGGCACGGGACCATTGTGCGAAGCATAACTGGCTGATTGTTTAAGTGCCGTGAAACACATTCCACTTGCTTGCTTTGTGAACTTGCGATTGCAGAGGGGTGTGAGTGCGGCGATATTTAGTTTACTTCACAGTCGGGATTTACACATTTTTGGGTAAGCTTCGTGTGTGAAGGACAAGAGTTGTGAGTATATTTAGGGCATTTCACAGTTCACTTCATGTTTTTTTCGTGGGAGAAGACCGACGTGGGCTAATATTTAGGTTAGCCATGTGTGTGTTAGCTTGCTGTGTGTGTGGGGGCGTTGTGCAAATAAGAGGGTTGCATTCAATACGCATGTGTCTGACTCTCTAAATTATGCGCATTCTCTAGCAGGCCAGATAGCAGACATAGTGAGATCGACGATTATTCCTCCCTATTTTATGTCGCCGGGATGTGGAATATGTTAGGGGTGTGCGGAGTGCGTAGGAGTTTCAAGGGATAATTCGATGGTTAGACACCAGTCAATCAAGGGAAGCAAGCAGGCTCTACCGTAGGAATTTCTCATCAATCAGAGGCAAAGTGGTGAGAACCGAGCGGCTTTGAGAACTACAACCGCACTTTAGGTGAACGCTTGGGGAAAGTGATGCGGAAAGTGATGCGCCAAGCAGAGAACAGAGAGGAATGAGGAGGAGGAACGAAATAACAAAAATATGTCAAATAACAAAAACAAATGAAATTATATTAAAATACCTTGTCCTCCTTCTCCTCTTCGTCCTCCCGCTTGTCCACTAGTGTCTGGTCCTCGTCATTCGTCTCTACGTTTCCTGCGAATTTCGAAAATAATTGCATAAATCAAAAAAATCTTCGAGAATTGAAGGAAATTGGGCTCAAGCGATTCATTTCTCTCTTTTCTCCGTTTTTCTAGACGCAATTAGGCCAATTCTACGTCGAATGACGTCACACAATTCCTCAGGGGATGAATGGAGGCGGAATGAGGCCGTTCCGTTCCTCTCTTTTTGTGCCTTCCTAGTGTTTGGTCAAAGCTTAAAGATCACAAATTGTCGATGCACTAACAAAACAACAAGTTAATGAAAACAAAAACAATAACAATAAAGACGAACCACTATCCATCGGCAGCCCGTTTTCGTCCACATCGTACTCCTGGTTCTCCATGTACTGACCTAAAATATTTTTATTAAATATTTTAAGGTCAATTTCACTGTTTTCAAGGCAAAAATGGGCCAAAAACATGACTTTCTAGTCAATTTCCACTCAAAATCAACGAATAACATACCCGCAGCCCATCCCGACAGGGCGAGCAGGAGAAGCAGGGAAAGGGGCGCCCTCAGCATGGCGCTGTGCTAGGAATGAGGGCTCTCGGGGCTCCGGCGGGCGGAGGGCACCAGGCCGGGCGGAGGCGGAAAAGGGGCGGAGCCTGCGGGCTGTCAGTTGAGAAGAAGCAGCATAGGAGACGTCGCGTTAAGGCGGAGGCAAGGGAGGGGGGAGGAGGGGAGAAGAGGGGAAAGAGGCTGGGGAATCGATGGCTCAGAGAGGGGGGACTCAACAGGAGGCGACGTCACTTTGTAGGGAAGGAAAAGAGAGAAGGCAGAGACATTTCCAACAACATCTCTTGCCGGGTAGAGAAAACGAGACAGTGTTGGGCATAAAGAGAGCCTGAGTAGGGAGGTTCGAGGGAGACTGCTTTCATTGGGTCTCTTGCCTGTTAGAGAAGGCGATGGAGGCCTGGGTACCCAGAGAATCAGATGAGCAGAGATGAAGGAGCGGTTCTCTGAATGGATAAGAGTCATTCTGTCTTCTGTAGCCAGTTAGAGAAGGCGAGAGAACGTGGGAAGAGAAGAGAGCGCAGAGAAGCGAGAGAGGTTCCCTGAATGGATGAAGAGAGACTCGCTGGTCGTTTGCGCAGAGCCATTCGGGGGAAATGAGAATATTTCCTTGTCGAGGGGATAGGAGAGGATAGAGAGGATTGAGGGATTGACTTTTGCGCGGAACCTATCCTCTTTATCTGTTCTAAAGCTGAAGCTGATAAACTTCTTGGAAAATGAGTAATTAGTGGGCTTCTGCTATCAATTACAGAATTTCTAGGTCTTTCCCTTTACGTTATGCATGAAGGGCCTATCATCTCTTGTCGTCGTTTTGCTCTTTCGCCTTCAATGTGAAGGCTCCGCTTTCCAGGCGTTATTGTGGCATTTCGCTGAAACTTCTAAGAACACACTCCCAATTCTGCCAGGTGCATTGGTGCGGGTGTCGGAATGTTTTCTACGTATGACTTTCTAATCTGCCTAAATACAATACTTAGTACTCTGGGTTTTCCCAACCACTTGCCTACCAAAGTCCGAACCACTTGTTGGCGGGCCTCATAACAAGTGGTTGGGAGAATGGTTGGCAAGTGGGTAGAGGAAACCAGAGTAACTACCAATCCCCCTCGTTGGTGGGGCGGAAGAGGTGACACAGATGAGGACATGACCCTTGAGGAACAAACGTTGTGTTTCACTCTGGAGACATACCTTGAGAGCGTCTCTATTGCCAGTGACGGCGAGGAAACGAATTTCAAGAGCAAATGTTATCTTATCGCTTACGTTGTCAATATTCATGGTGAGAACTTTTGACAGTCACAAAGATTCTGTTTTTGAAAATACAGAGAAAATAATATTATCATTACTACTCCCATATGAATCTCCAGAAAATTCCGATAAGTGGAATCATGTTTACCTCCCCTCCTAGTCACATCATTTTGGTTAGTCACTCATAGTTGAATCATTTGAAATTTCGAAGGATCGGAATTTCGGCCGGGTACATAATCCCCTTATACTACATTTCTATCAGTCTGCAACCTGCCAAGGATGCGGCTGCTCCTCTCTTCTGTGGTTTTTCTCTCGGTTGCTATACTTTCGGTTAAGTGCGCCTCCCGTCTACCACATAAGTTCATCGGGAGATTCGTTCTTGACTATACGGTGTATGAAAAGGATGGTGAGTGTTCTTTAAAGAAGAGTAATCATTCCCATTCTTTTTATTTTTAATATTTATGTTTTCTCTCTTCAGGGGTTCTCTCCGCTCCTAAAAGGTATGGAAATTACGAAATGTATTGCTTCATCCAGAACGCCGACGACTCATTCGACATAGCAACCGAAACGTGTAACAACACCCCCTTATACAAAGGAATCGTCCTGGACAAGAAGTTCTCGAGACCTGGATATACTTCTGGATCGTATTATACGCGCGTCGCCTATATGCAATCAGACGAAAGAATGATATTCGACCCGTTTCAAGAGTACTTCTTTAACGGAACAAATATACTTGTGGAGCTGAGCCATCTTCCCAAGGTAAAGTGAGAATGGGGATTTGAATTATCACATGTGAAGTGTACTTAGAGACACCAACGTAGATAGCCAATTTGTTACAATGGTGCCAAATCTTGGTTCAATACGTCCCTCAGGGTCCCAGTAACATTATACTTTTTACCGTTTGTGATTATCTTTTCTCTGTGCAAAGTTATGCCTCTAAAACCACGCGCTCGCAGGCATGGAGCGAGAGGGGAGGGAAGAGGAGAGAAAGAAAAGGGGCGGAGCCTCTCTCGTGTGTGTCTCTCTCCCTCCCCCCGCTCTCTCGCTCCCCTCTCCCCGCGCTTGCGAAACGCTGCGGAGAGAAATGATAAAAATCCAAAAAAATTTCTAAAAATCCTAAAATATTCTAATTAGTCATATTTGAGAGGCGCATTTGTGCCCGATCACTCTAAATCCCCTAATTGACGTTTTCAAACATAAATTATCGATTTTTTCAATCCCAAAATTATCCGATCATGATGCGCCTCGAATCCTTTGTGGGGGATGAGGTTAGCTACCGAAAACACTTTAGAGTAAGCAATTTGGTCAAGTATTCGCAGCGTTTCCCCTTTGCGCAGGTTTTACTAGGTTTGCTATCCCATCAAAGTGGGCGGAGCTTGGCGTCTCTAAGTGTACTTATCGCAATCATTGTATTCAGGAAACGTGGGGAGGAAAGTCTAAACGGTTTAACTACTACAATCGCCTCGCTTAAAACTTATCGCCTAGAAGGGGTAGCTCAGTAATTCCCGTCATGGATGGTTAATACATTGGGATTTCTTGGTGTGGCCGAATGGTGAACGGGGTTGAAGGATGATCTTATTTATCGAGAGACGTTTCGAGGTTTACCCTCATCATCAGTCAGGAGTAATTACTTGAAATGAGAATAGTTAAGGCTACAATTGAATGAAACAGCAAGCGACAAGAGT
>LS507843.1:164477-200218 GCA_900490845.1 Pristionchus japonicus | reverse complement strand
GGCCGTGCCCATTAGGGCAAACAGGGGGGCACGGGCCGCAGCGGTGGCCGTGCCCATTAGGGCTAACAGGGGGGCACGGGCCGCAGCGGTGGCCGTGCCCATTAGGGCAAACAGGGGGGCACGCGCCGCAGCGGTGGCCGTGCCCATTAGGGCAAACAGGGGGGCACGGGCCGCAGCGGTGGCCGTGCCCATTAGGGGGTGCAAAAATGGAGTACAACTATGATAAACATCCCACTCCAGACTCACGACGATCGCTGGCTCCGTGCTGGAGAAACAAAAAATTTCGGATGAGCAAGAGGAGACCTGATCTTCGATCTTCGATCTTTGATCTTTGATCTCATCACATCGTGGAGTGGCAGCTATCGCCCTTAGTCATATGTTGTGTAAAACAGTTGATAAAAACGAATTTCGAATCGGTGATTGTGAATGCACAAAGAAGACGAGTGTTGCTGACACGGTGTACAGTGGTGATTCAATAATGATGGTTGCGGAAACTGTTTATCTGCGAAGAGGTGGTTCCATCTCGGCAACAGTTCCTCTAGTCAATCATTTCTCTTTTTACGTCTCCTCTCGTTATCCGCAATCTCGCCTTTCTCCGACTCATCCCATTGTCCGTCCAGGAGTGGCAGCTTATGTTAGCTATGTGATCGTCGCAGTGAGGCCTCTCTCAATTTTCTCTTGTCAGCCAGACAGTGTGACCAACAGTGGAATGGTTCAGCATTAACGTAAACGTTGAACGCCTTCTGATTATGCAGTCATAGCTGAGTATATTCATGTCGCGATAACATAGGAGACGTATCCTAATATCTTCGCTTCGATGGTTGGTTTCATTTTAAGCATGAGCACGCTGAACCCAAACCGATTAGCGCTGAACCAAATTAGATTCGACGTCTTCCACTGTTAACACAGCTAGGTGTACTGCTCAACTTTTTGAATAGTAAAAGAGTCCCTGCTACTTCTCATGCTCACATCGAAAACGTGCCCGTTACAGAGATCGTCCATTACGAATTCATTCCCATTTTGTGCCCGACTAGGTTAGAGTTGTGTACTCCCTCTTCTAAGGGCGCCGCATAGGTTGCTTTCCTCCACTACACTCTATCAGTGCCGACGAGGGGAAATAGTCGGAATCAATCAATCAAAAGGTAAGGGTCAACATATAAAGAGAAGGAATGAATCGTCTGCGCGCACGAATTGTTGCAGTTACTCTCAGTTGATATCTACCGAAATATTTCGTTCGCTTTAAGCACTTTTGTTCAGATGCGGATATCTTCACTTATCTTTCTTCTTGGATGCATCTACTCTGCACTTTCCTACAAGATCCTCGTATTTAGTCCCCGGTACAGCCAATCCCTCAATAACTTCCTTGGCAATATTGCTGACACGCTTGTCGATGCGGGACACAATGTGGTGAGTAAAATCGAATCTCAAAAGATAGCAACATGGAATGTGCTCTTCGATTCATTTTTTGACCGTGAAACTCAACCAATATCATCATCTTATTTTTGTCAGACCACACTGATTCCTATCATCAACCCGAACCTGCGAGATGGAACGCACAAGTCGAACAGGATCTATGTGGAAGCTAACGAGGAAACGAGGAAGGTTAAAATGGTTTATTTTATATTTGATGAAAATGTATACTATTCAGTATACTGAGAGCGTGGACCTCGAAGAAGAGGACTTTTTTTCGTATAACGACTTTGACTTTGTTTCTTCTGTACCGGTAAGTTTTCAAGTGAAATTATGTGTAATTGATTTAATTATACCTGAAATAATGCTATCAGTTCGGTAAGGAGTTCATGGGATGGGTAAACGCGGAGTGTACAGCAGTTCTCGATGAACCTGGACTCATGGATAGGCTGAAAGCGGAGAAATTCGATGTGATGATTCTGGAGAACTTCGAAACATGCGGAGTTGGTGAGGCTGAAACTGAATCAATTATTGCATTTTCTATTCTGAAAGTGAACAGGAATTGTGACAATTGTGCATTCCGAAATAAAGTTAGAAGTTGATCTGAACGCGTCGTTTCCTCTGTAAATCGCATTAGAGCACTGTTCGAATCACATTAGGCAACTTAGTGATCTTCGACATTGCTCATGTTTTCGATTGACAAGTTGACTGTAGTTCAATATTTTGAGTAAGTGAATGATAAAGAAGTATGTAAATACATTATTTATTTTAGCTCTATCCCACTTGATCAAGCCCAAGTCACTCATTACAACGGCTGGATCAGTGCCTATGGGCCAGCAGGGAGAGGATTTCGGCATTGAGAGCGCCATGAGCTACAATCCTAGTTAGCGGTTCAATCTCATCCTAAACATGTTTTTCCGTGGTTATGTTTCACACTTGTGATAACAGACTTAGTAACCGCAAAATATCATTACTCCCCTTTCCCTTTGAATAATTAGAAACCAATTTCAAGGCGCTTTGATCTCGAGCATTGACGTTCATTCTATGTGGAGCAGACTGTGGAACATTTACTCCATTTTCGTTTTCCGCGCCACCTGGTACACCAGCAGAAGCGAGGTTTTAGGCAGAACCGTAAATTTGAATACGAAAACCGGCATTTAGATTGACGCCCTTTTCAAAAAGCGTTATGGACCGGAGTTTCCATGTGTAAACGTAAGTGAGGTTCATTTTTTTCCGTGTATGAGCTATTTTATTCAGGAAATTAGCTCTCATGCCGCCTACACTTTCATCAATAGCGAACCGCTGATTGATTTTGCGACTCCGACATTGAGTCGGTGAGAAAAATAACTCATATTTTGTCAGTTACTTATGTTTTATTTCAGAGTCGTCCCAATCGGTGGCATAGGAGCCAAGGAACCAATGAAGTTGGAAGGAGTGAGTTATTAGTTTTGGTTTTCATTTAATTCATGAATCATTATAGGAGCTCGACCGCATCTTCTCCCTACGCAGCAAGACCGTTCTCATTTCGTTCGGCTCAATCGTGTCAAGCCACACTCTGCCGCTTCAAGTGAAGCACAACATCTTGAAGGTTCGGGGTTGAAGACTGTGACAAGAACTCCTACGCAAATTGAACGGTTGACCAGTATTTCAGACTGTCGCTCGATTCCCGGAGATAACTTTCGTGTGGAAGTATGAGAAGCCTGGAGACGAGTTTGCGACGGTTTGCCATTCACTTGCTGGCTCTCCAGTGCAAATTCTCTGAATCCGCAAGTGCGATTGTTTACAGAATGCAACAGCCTCAACGCCCAATCTCCACATTGTGAAATGGATGCCACAGAACGATATTCTTGCGGATGAGAGATTGACCGCGTTCATTTCCCATGGAGGAATGGCTAGCACTCAAGAGACGGCGTTGAGAGGGAAACCGGGTAAGGCAGAAGAAGAATATCTGCATTACGAATCTTACAGCTTCAACTAAGCTTAAATTCAGGTCTCTTCGTGCCCTTCATTGGCGATCAGCCGCGCAACTCGGGAATGATGCAGAAGAATGGGCTGGGCAGGGTGAGTGTGTGGGTAGTTAGGATACTGATTCCAACTTGTACCTTCTCGTATTTCATTCATGAAACCAATACAAATCTATCGTTCACTAGATCATTTTCACAACCGATGAAAGAATGCCTCAGGTCTACAACAAGAACGATCTCTACAATGCTGAGCAATTCTACGCGGCAGTGAAGGATCTGCTCGAGAATGAGAAGTGGAAATTTTGCGTGTGTCAAAGTTGATAAAACTAACCTTTCAGCTACTACAAAAACGCAGCGAAAGTCGCCGCAATGATTCAGAAGAAGCCGTTTTCCTCGAAAGAACTGCTAGTAAAGTGAGCTTCACACATACTATGAGAGAGGATGAATACAAATTTCTTATTGCAGAACAGTCGAATTCGCTGCACAATTCGGTCCCTCTCCAGCTCTTCGACCACAGTCATTCGACATGAGTTGGATCGAGTACCACAATGTTGACATTATCGCCATCGTTTTTGCAATCGCATCTATCCTCGCTTATCTCGCTCTGAAAATAGCATTGTTCGGAGCGAAGAAAGTGCTCAGCATTGTAAAATTGAAACAAGAGTGATTGCTGTGCTTGAATGTGATCCAGATCGTACGTAGAATAAACAATACTGAACAAACCGTCAAATGATGCAAGGTGTGTGTTATACATGGAGAATAATAAGATTAGTTTCAACTCGTGGTCCATTCACAAAAGCTGATCGTCACTTTCATTTCGTCACTTGACACTTCCCATTTCGACGACGACTGTGTTGTCGCACAGCGAGTAATCGATAAGTTGTGAATGTTAGAAGGCCACTCGCCTCAACGCAACTATTATGCGCTTCACAAACACAGAAAGCCGTAGTTTCATTGCGTCAGGTAACGCCGGCCACCCTCTTTCCGCCCTTACTCAACCGATCGCAATCTATGAGAGGAAAATACTCCGCATCTCTTCGTTTCACGTGCCTTCTCGAACTGTCTGGCCTACAAGATAACATGAGGAATGCGGAGAGTCATTTTCTAAGGAAAGTGTCAGTATCAATCACTCAACCGACACAGGGGAACGTATAAATAGGAGAAACAAGGGGGTGGAGAGAACCTTACGTGAATGATGAGGTTGGGATCGATTCTGCTCATCGTCTCATGGATTCAAGCAGCCTCCACCTACAAGATACTGGTGTTCAGTCCCCGATTCAGTCAATCGATCACGAACTATCTCGGAAACATTGCCGACACGCTTGTCGATGCGGGGCATAATGTGGTCAGTGAACCTTATGAATTGCATTTTTGTGAAATCACCCGATGTATGCTAATTAGAATGTGAAACGCAATTGTATCTACAGACAACCGTCATCCCGATCGTCAATCCAAACCTGAGAGATGCAACGCTCAAATCGACCAAGATCCACGTGCAACCGACCGAGGAAGTGAGAAAGGTGAGCACTTGTCTCATTTTTCGCTTCCCAATATTACAGTGATTATTCATATCGCCATCTGAGTACTAAGAGTTGCAATGGAAACGTCCTCAATGCAATCAGAATGGCGAGTCAATTAAAGGTTTCTAGATCACAGCCAGCATGGACTTCGAAGAGGCCGACTTCTTCAATTACGACGACTTCAATGTGTTCAGTGGGATTCCGGTTAGATTTTCTTGTCTAAACGTAAACTAGCATATGAAAATTTTCTGAGTGGTGTCACATACAAGACAGATGCTTTCAGTTCGGCCACTCCTTCACTGCGTGGTTCAACGCCCAGTGCGAGGGAGTTCTGGACGAACCGGGATTGATCGATAGACTGAGAAGGGAGAAGTTCGATGTGATGATCGTCGAGAATTTCGAAACTTGCGGCGTTGGTGAGATTGTTTTCTCTATTTCCTCTTCTCTCTGAAAATGAATAGAGAAACCTAATGCAGCATGAATGATGCGAGATCAGTTTGCGATCGGTGGTTACCGATTTAGGCAAACTTGAATACAGTACATGCTAATCGCCTCATGCATATGCGCGCGCGGCGGCACGCCGCGTGCCGCGGCTGCATTTTGCAGAACAACCAACAATGGGCATGAAAAGTGACCTCGATTTTCTGAATCTGCGTGTGATTCCCCATCGATTCCACCTTTGACCCATATTTTACAATGCTGTTTTGAAGAGCTGGAAATATTCTCTGAAAATACCTGACCCAGCGAACTAAAAATGACACAGTTGAACAAGTACCCAAATCGTCCCTTTCATCGATTTTCAGCATGTTTTTCCTGTCTAAGAGACTGAAGAGTGTCAAATGCTTCGAAATATGGGCTTGTTCAACTGTGTCATTTTTAGTTCGCTGGGTCAGGTATTTTCGGAGAATATTTCCAGCTCTTCAAAACAGCGTTGAAAAATATGGGTCAAAGGTAGAATCGATGGGGAATCACACGCAGATTCAGAAAATCGAGGTCACTTTTCATGGCCATTTTTGGTTGTTCTGCAAAATGCAGCCGCGCAAGCCGCGGCACGCGGCGTGCCGCCGCGCGCGCATATGCATGAGGCGATTAGCATGTACTGTAGAGATCATTCACCACTTCCTTCCGTACGCAGTACGAGAAATTAGCTTGAACCTAGCCATCCGTCTAGAAAAGAGCCTGAAACCGTAAATTATCGATTTTAAATCAATCCTCAATCGCTGGTCACTTGTCGAATCTGCCAAGGTCGTTGACCACTTCCTTCCGCACTTGGCACACGAGAGTACAAGGGCAGTACTCAATTACACTAAGGGAGAAGGAAATCAGGATCTTCAAGTTGTTTTCGATTATATCGTGTGTAGAGTAGTAGTGTTCTCTCGTCGATTGGGGTAACCAGAGAGCGAGTGAGCAGAGAGAGCACCTGATCGATTCATGATTCGCTATAGATCTCAATCTTTTCGGAGGAAATTTTCTACTTTTCTTCTAACAGGAATTCCTGAGAAATTGTGTGGGAAAGAAGTTACGATGCAAGAGGAGAATCAAAAACGAAATTAATTCCAGGTATCTCCCATCTAATCAAGCCGAAAGCACTCATCACCACAGCCGGTTCGGTTCCAATGGGACAGCAGGGAGAGGACTTTGGAATTGAGAGCGCGTTCAGCTACAATCCGAGTGAGTAAATTCCCTCGTTTTCGCAGAGTTTCGAACAACAGAAGACAATCGTACAATTCATAAAAAGAAATGAAATTTCAAATAGGTTTCACTCTCAGCATAATACAAAAGAGATTCGTTGAAATAGTAATAACGTGATGGATTCTGATGGCGAAAAAAACTCGATCAACCCAGACGCCCTGATCTCTCACGTCGACGTGCACTCCATCTGGAGTCGGATGTGGAATCTGTACGCGACTCTCGTCTTCAGAGCCATGTGGTACACAACCAGGACCGAGGTTAGTGAGGACCGGGAAATAGTGTTGCGATCCGGCGAATAAGTAAAACCCGGCTTTGCAGATAGACGCGCTCTTCCAGAGGCGCTACGGACCGACGTTCCCGAGTGTTTATGTGAGAATTCAATTGTATTTTCTGTTAGAGATGCGCGAAGTTTCAGGAAATTGGCTCGAACGCCGCCTTCACGTTCATCAATCGAGAGCCATTGATCGACTTTGCGACGCCGATTCTGAGTCGGTAAGGGATTTTGCAGCTTCTTATCTTCAATAATCAACACCGATTGAAATGAATTATTCAGAACGGTTTGCATCGGCGGAATCGGCGCCAAGGAGCCGAAGAAGCTGGATAGAGTGAGTCATTTCAATCTCATCATCTGGTCAATTTCATTGAATCCAGGAACTCGATCACATCTTCTCTCTGCGCAACAAGACCGTTCTAATCTCATTTGGATCTATCGTTCAGAGCCATGCGCTCCCGTTGGAAGTAAAGCACAACATCTTGAAAGTAAAATGCTCTGTTTCAACAACAAATCAGACCGACTTATTCAGACCGTAGCCCGATTCCCGGAGTACACCTTCCTGTGGAAGTATGAGAGGCCAGAGGACGCGTTTGCTATTGTGAGTCAACAGATTGACAATGAATGTTCTTTTTTACTCGAAATAGGTATTCGACAGCAGGCAACATGTAATGCTGTAATGTTATGCTTACAGTCCGCCCTCTCCTCCACTCCCAACCTGCGCATCCTCAAGTGGACTCCGCAGAATGATATTCTCGCTGATAGCAGACTCGTCGCTTTCATTACCCATGGAGGAATGGCCAGCACTCAAGAAACGGCGGTGAGGGGAAAACCGGGTGAGTCAGTGGCCTTATTCCACAAGGATTAGCTGAAAATTAACCACAAAGAACGACTTTAGGCCTCTTCATCCCGTTCCTTGCGGATCAACCGCGCAACTCGGGAATGATGGAGAAGAATGGGCTGGGCAAAGTGAGTTTCACTATTGACATATTAGCCCCTGCGAAGGTCGACCATCAATAATTGGACTTCAATAGTTCGAGAAAAAATAAACTTATGAGTGAACCTGGGGCCATTTCAGGTTTACCACAAGAGTGATCTCTACAATGCTGAGAAGTTCTACGCGGCAGTAAAGGATTTGCTCGAGAATGAGAAGTTAGTTTCGATAACTGGAATCTTCAAATGAAAATTCATTGCAGTTACCACAAGAACATGGCGAAAATAGCAGCGATGATTGCCCAGAAACCGTTCTCTTCGAAGGAAATGCTTGTGAAGTGAGTTTGAGAATGTGACTACCTTAGTAAAGACTTTTTCTTGCAGAACGGTCGAATTCGCGGCCCGATTCGGTCCTTCTCCCGCACTTCGACCTCAATCATTCGACATGAGTTGGATCGAGTATCACAATATGGACGTTATCGCTATCTTCGCGGCCATAGCGGTTATCGCAGCCATTGTTGCTGCGAAATTCGCATCCTTCGTTCTCTCTCAGTTGCCAACTATTGTGAAATTCAAACTGGAATGATTACGACATGTCGGTTACATGTTCGGGTAATGTAGATAAATTCATTAATCATTATGCAACGTTATTAGCATTGATCAGAGTGTTTTTCGAAGAAATTTCATTTTGGACAAACCGTTGATGATTGGAGTATTCGTAAAGTTCCCTTGATTAGCCTGCTACACTCCAATCTTACGCCTGAGTGACAGTCACTGCTATCCCTGACTGTCACTCAGGCTCAGGCTATTAGCCTTTGACTTAGTAGCGAGATAGCATGTGGAGAGAAAAGCCCTCTCCACTCCACTCCCTCTCCCTCTGCTCCTAAACCAATGATCATCGCGTGGAGTGCTTGTTATGTACCTAACCGCTCTCGCAAACAAAACGTCTAAGTAATCCTCCGTACTCTGTGCGAACGCAAATCGATCTCCCCGTCTCGCAATAAGAGTAGGGTGAAACCCGCATTAGCCGCGGTTCAATGCGACTTTCTCTCGCTCTAAGTGTTCTGCTATGGTTCAATGCTGCCCAATCGTACAAGATTCTCGTCTATTGCCCTCGTTTCATGCAATCGATCAATAATTTCTTGGGAAATATCGCGGATATTCTTGTGAAGGAGGGACATGATGTTGTAAGTTCGTTTTGCTTTGTTTATTGAATGTTTCTCACAGTATTTTGTAGACGCGCTCACAATTCAGACAACTCTTATCCCGATCGTGAACCCCTATTTGAAAGATGGTACACATTTATCGAAGAAGATATATGTACAGCCCACGGAGGAAGTAGCAAAGGTACAGTTGACTTTGCTACTTTCATTTTACGTTTGAGAATCCCTTGTTTGAGAAAAAATACCTCTTCTAGATCACAGCAAGCATGAACTTCGAGGAAGCTAGCTTCTTCGCGTATGATGACTTTGATCTGATACATTCTGCCCCAGTAAGACATCTCTTTCTTTTGTCTTGGTATTCTTTGTCAGTGTCGTTGGAATTTTCTTTCAGATTGGTCGTGCCTTCATGGGATGGGCTAATACGCAGTGTCCGGGAGTGTTGGATGAACCGGGATTGATTGAGAAACTGAAGAATGAGAAATATGATGTAATGATAGTGGAGAACTGGGAGACTTGTGGAGTCGGTAAGCTATAGTTTGATTAAAATAATTTCAAAGAATTCAGGTCTTTCACACCTCATCAAGCCCAAATCACTCATTACTGTTTCTGGTTCCGTGCCGATGGGAGAAATGGGATGGGATATGGGACTTGATGATGCATTGAGCTACAATCCAAGTACGATTCTTTTCGAATATGCTACACAATCTATGAAAGTATACTAAAACACACTAAACACAATCATAGGGACGAATCCATTTCTAATAATTGTGATTTCAGACCCTCTAGTCTCCAGTGTTGATGGTCACTCGATGTGGAGTCGTGCATGGAACATCTACGCTCAACTCACATTCCTAGCTACTTATTATTCCACGCGAAATGAGGTTGGCAAGAACTACACACATGTAAGTATTGCTGCTCTGTTTTCAGGTCAATTCACTCTTCCAAGAGCGATACGGGCCGAGTTTCCCGAGCATTCAGGTAAGCAAGCAATATGTTTGGGAATAAGAATGACATTCAGGAAATCAGCTCTCATGCCGCATACTCATTTATCAATAGCGAACCGCTCTTTGATTTTGCCACTCCGACTCTGAGCCGGTCAGTAGTTGCACTCGTATTTTCGAAAATTGAAAACACCTTTCAGAATAATATATATCGGTGGCATTGGTGCGAAGGAGCCTAAGAAACTGGACAAAGTAATTCTAGTTGTTCAAGAATTTTATTAGAGAACCCAATTCCAGGACATGGACAAACTCTTGGCTCTCCGAAAAAAGACGGTGCTTATTTCTTTCGGTTCAATCGTACAGAGTCACACTCTACCGTTTCAAGTGAAGCAGAATATTCTCAAGGTATCTTACTGGAAATTATCATTGAATTAGTTTACCCTTCAGACAGTGGCTCGTCTCCCAGAGGTGACGTTCCTGTGGAAGTACGAGAAGCCCGAGGACGATTTTGCGAAGGTAGACACTGTCAAACATGAGTAAAAAGTTCTCATTTCTTCAGTCTGCACTTGCTTCAACACCAAATCTTCATTTACTGAAATGGACTCCTCAAAATGATCTTCTCGCTGATAACAGGCTGACTGCGTTCATTACTCACGGAGGAATGGCGAGCACTCAAGAGACGGCTTTAAGAGGGAAACCAGGTGAAGGCTTACAATTTCGGCATTTTGATGCCCGGAATCATTAAAAACCGTGCATACAAACAAATGCGAAGCCTAATTTAGGCCTATTCGTTCCATTTATGGCCGATCAACCTCGCAATGCGGGCATGATGGAGAAGAATGGTCTGGGCAGGGTGAGTTTTATATATCTTTGTTTTCATTCTCTTTCATTCACGAATTTACCATGCCAGGTATTCAACAAGCGTGATCTCTACGATTCTGACCAGTTTTACGCTGCAGTGAAAGACTTACTCGAGAACGAGAGGTTAGAGCACTCACTGATTTCGAAACGACATTTCCATGTTTCAGCTATCGCAATAACATGGCTAGAATAGCAGCAATGATCGCCAAGAAGCCATTTACTGCAAGGGAAATGATGGTCAAGTATGCTCTCACTTATTTTAACGCGCAAAAATTGTTGGACTCCTTTCAGAACAGTTGAATTCGCTGCTGAATTCGGTCCTTCTCCCGCTCTTCGCCCTCAATCATTAGACATGAGTTGGATCGAGTACCATAATGCCGATATCGTCGCTCTTTCCATTGCAATCGTTATTTTCGCAGTATTTTCTTTTGTAAAATTAGCCAGTTTCGGGTTCAATAAGTTATCTTCCATGGCGAAGAGAAAATAAGATTGAATACTGTTCTCAAGAATCGAGATCGGAATAAATGATATTATACCTAATTTTTCTTTGTAGAAACGTTTTAATGCAAATAGCGAATGACCAGAATTGATACCAGCCACGGTGTGCGCTTCGGGCGTGCCTAACTTGTGCACACTTGATAACCCCACTACGTTTCACTAACCCCATAAGCACCGCTTGATTTGTCTTTTCTCTACTCGAATAGGTTATTGTTCAATGGACGAGAGATCAGGAGTATTCGAGAGAGTTCGCCCTGTTTTTTCAACCTCTCCTCTGCGTCAGAATGTTCATTGGTCAGGAGGCCCCATATAAGTGGTGGTGATAAAACTGAAGGAAGGGCAATATGCGACTATCCTTCCTTCTCTTGGCCCTGCTGTGGCTTGGTTCGGCCCAATCCTACAAAGTGCTGGTCTACTGTCCTCGCTTCAGTCAGTCGATCAACAACTTTCTGGGAAACATCGCGGATACGCTAGTGGAGGCAGGCCATGATGTGGTCAGTGGAAATCGATTCGGCACGAAATGATATTGTTTGATGAACCCGAATCCGCATAATGAACCATTTCAGACAACCCTCATTCCCATCATCAATCCTCATCTGCGTGACGGAACGCACAAATCGAAGAAGATCTACCTTCAGCCTACTGAAGAAGTCAAGAAGGTCAGAATTTCTGAGGTTGCATCGTCTAATTCCTGATCCAGATTGCCGAATCTATGAACTTCGACATCGCAGACTTCTTAGGGTACGACGACTTCAATCTGATTCAGAGCGTCGCCGTCAGTTACTTTCACATGCTCTACTTCAGAAGCTTGCATTGCACAAAAAAGGCTTTGAAATAGAAACAAACATTGGTAGAATTGCAGATCGGCAATGCCTTCATGACTTGGATCAATGCTCACTGCAAGGGAGTTCTGGACGAACCGGGGTTCATTGAAAGACTCAAGGATGAGAAGTTCGATGTGATGATCGTGGAAATGTTCGAAGTTTGCGGCACTGGTGAGTCTCTCAGTTCTGGATACTTTTCGCTTCACACGCTCTCTTGCAGCTCAGACTTGTTGAAAAAGGCACTGAGCATTGTTACAAACACTGCAACGCTTTCACTTTCAAGCTTGAGCTAGGATGGGATAACCCTGAGCACTCGGCATTACGAAGAGAGATAAGATAGGATAAAGCATGGCTGAGTGGTCTAGTGGTATGATTCTCGCTTAGGGTGCGAGAGGTCCCGTGTTCAATCCCCGGCTCAGCCCTACCTTTTGCCGTATTTTATCGATCTCAATCTCGTTTTGCTCTTCATTAGTGATTGTAAGAGCGCAAACTAACATGGCTGAGTGGTCTAGTGGTATGATTCTCGCTTAGGGTGCGAGAGGTCCCGGGTTCAATCCCCGGCTCAGCCCTATCTTTTGCCTGCTTTCAGCTCTCTCCCACCTTATCAAGCCCAAATCACTCATCACCTCGTCTGGATCAGCTCCTTTTGGTTGGATGAATCACGAGTTTGGACTGGACATGGCACTGAGCTACAATCCAAGTGAGCTTTATTTGTTGCAGTTTGGTAGCTTTCAATTCATACTTTAGGCATGGTCCTCTCTCATCTGGACGTCCATTCGTTCTGGAGTCGTCTCACGAACATCTACGCTGAATTTATCGTTCATTTGACATGGATGAGCTCGAGAACCCAGGTAAGAACTAATTCATTTTACTGACCCAACTATTGTTCCAGATCAACAGTCTCTTCCATGCGCGGTTCTCCGGCTTTCCTGGAGTGAAGGTAGGACTGTTATTTTCGAAAAATTTCATGCAAATTACAGGAAATCAGCTCCCATGCTGCCTTCACATTCGTCAATTCTGAGCCGTTGATTGACTTTGCTGTGCCGACTTTGAACAGGTTTTCTATTTTTTTAATGCTTGTAAAACCGAAAATGAATTATCCAGAGTGATCTACATCGGCGGAATCGGTGCGAAATCGCCCAAGAAGCTAGATAATGTAAGATCAACTTCATTTTATCGTTTCGGCGAACAGTAATTGCAGGAGCTCGATCATCTCTTCACACTTCGCAACAGAACCGTCTTGATCTCATTCGGATCCGTAGTTGTCGCCCATAAACTGCCACTCAAAGTAAAGGAGACCATTGTTGAGGTCAATGATTGGCTCATTCACAAGCGATCAAGCCAACCTTTAGGTCGTCTCTCGCTTCCCCGAGGTAACGTTCCTGTGGAAGTATGAGAAACCTGATGACGACTTTGCCAAGGTTTGAGTTCATGAACGACCAAATCAATAATGATTTATAGTCAGTACTACCCACCACATCAAATCTGCACATGCTCAAGTGGACACCGCAGAACGATATTCTGGCTGATGAAAGACTTACTGCGTTCATTACCCATGGAGGAATGGCCAGCACTCAAGAAACGGCGTTGAGAGGGAAACCAGGTTTGAAAGCCGCGAAGATAGGTCGGGCTATCGCTTAGATTTCGAGGTCTCTTCATTCCCTTCATGGGCGATCAGCCTCGCAACGCGGGAATGATGGAAAGAAGTGGAGCGGGGAGGGTGAGTTTTATTTTTTCGATTGCCAGAGAGTGCGTTCAATCTAGTTCACAAAAAGCGAGTACAGGTGTTCAACAAGCTCGATCTGTTCAGCCCTGAGAAGTTGCACAAAGCTGTGAAAGATCTGCTTGAGAATGACAGGTTTCATCATAATTTTGACTGAATTCCATCGCATTTTTTGATTTGCAGTTATCGTCAAAACGCCCATCGTATCTCTGGAATGATTCAGAGGAAGCCGTTCCCTGCGAGGGAAACACTGATAAGATGAGTCATCAACAACTCATATAATCCATAACGGACTCGAATAAATAAATCAATGGAAACCCTTTCAGAACGGTCGAATTCGCAGCTGAATTCGGTCCCTCTCCCGCCCTTCGTCCACAATCATTCGACATGAGTTGGATCGAGTACCACAATGTGGATGTGACTGTTGCCATTGCATTGTTGTTGATGATTGCGTTAACGGCTTCTCTCAAACTGTTTCTGTTATGCATTGGAAATATTGTTGTTCCAAAGATGAAACAAGAATAAAATCATGGTCGGAAAAATCAATCAGCCATTATGTGTTCGCCAAGGTTCAATGTTTTTCATGTACATATCTACACTGTCCTCTGTATTTCAGAGAAAGTACATATACGTCCTACATAAATTACATAGATACACTTAATAAAGCATCTTTCAAAGAAATGTTTATCTTTTCCTCTGAAGCTGTGCATTTGCAATTGTATCACAAATTTCCCACGCTCTTGCCATAAAACAGCCAAATTTTTCGTTTCGTTCAATCGAGCAATGAAGATTCTCTTCCTTCTCTTCCTTCTTCTGTCTATTCTCGATGCCAAACCTTCATATAAAGACAACCCTATTTACAAGCAAATCTTGGAGGTACCTGATAGCAGTTACGTTTTAATGAAAGCCGTGCTTTTCTTCCATTAAAATTTTTATAAAAACTAAATAAATTAAATTTCAGTTGACCTTGAAAGAATGGCCTCAGACTAAGGAAGATATAAACAGAGTTGGGTACGCAATTTTTTTGTAATGCGATATATAATTAAAATAATTAAATAATTAAACAGGTGCATTGGATGGTACTGCCATTTCGCGGACAACAATGAATGCAGGGACGAGTGTAAGAAGTGTGCCAAATTGAAACTGGACGTGCGCGCAGTGAGTAGTAGTTTTCGATCTTTGGTCTCCTGAAAACGAATTGTTCAGGACGATGAATATCTCGGAGGAGACGTCAAATTGTGCACTGCCGAGTTCGTTATCCACATTCGGATACTTACCTCTGACTCATCATCGTTTCAGCTGTTTTTCGAAGATGAAACAGACCTCCGAAGCCAACGAAGTGTGTGCTAAACTCTGTGCCTTCGAAACTTCGTTTCCCAATAAAGACGAGATTGAAAAACAGATGAGGGAATTGAAGGAGGCACGGGAAAGAAGGGGGCAGTGATGATGAAGCTATTATTACACGCATCAATTTCGTCCATTCTCAAAGTGCACATTAATATTTTATGGTGAACCATGATTTGAAAACACTTTCCCTGTTTCTGCGGTTTCTGAGCTCGGGAAGATTATATTTTAAAGGTAAATAAATCTTCATTGGTTAGTTATTTCTGATCACCCGCTTCATTTCCCTGTCTTCGTGAAAAACTCCCACATGCCAGGAAGAATAGCGGGGCAGCGAGTGAACCATAAGAGGAAAGAGAGTGACCTATACACGTAAGGTTGGGAACGTAGCTTTGTTCCGGCGCTGACTCACTCAAGAGCCTTTTCTAGCCACTCGCTTCTTATTGTAAGCGGGAAACAATACGCATAATTTCTGTACACTCATAGAGAAAAAAGGTGCCGAATGGTTGCTTCCAATTCGCTCTTTTCTTGGGAAGAATTTGTACTCTCCCGACTTCTGATACATTAGTGAAATATTTGTACTTAAACCCACCTAATCTTCTGATCTTGCTCGTGCAGATAAATCACATCATGAGAAAGAGACGAACACATCTGAAGATGCAATCAAGATCATTGTCTAAAATTTGAGTTGATAATGATACACATTCTCATTCTTTCCCTTATATTTGCAAGGGACGACTGCCGCGGTTCTCTCATGCTGTTTCGTTCTAGTGCTTCTAATTATTTTCCAATCCTCTTAAACTATGCATTGTGCGTCGTGTTCGCATACATATCCTATCGCCGACGCCCATTGTTTCATGCTAACAGGCAAACAAGGAAAGAACAAGGGTGATTCACCTCCGTGTCCGGGCCGAATGAGCGACCTTTGCTTCGCCATTCCGTTCGCACTAGCAATGGATGAGCTACTCAAGCGCTTTCCTCTCTTGAAAGATGCCCTTACTAATGTCATTTCGGGGATTATTTCGCAAGCTGTTGCAATATTCGGAAACCCGAAAGAAGCAGCAAATAAAGGTTAATTTTCTTTTTTTCGCTAAAATTTTTTGAAATTTAGTACGTGATCCGCCGGCTAACGACATCCTAAATCAGTTCAAAGCAGATGAGGGAAAGGCCATTGCTCTGAAGAAAGTCGCTGGAATTCTGTGAGTTTCTCTTACAGCTCAAAGACTGTTGATGTACCCGGCACTATCGGCGCATCCCATCAGGCGTACAATCTAATTAATTTTGGCCGTGACTTTACCTTTCTCACACCTTCATCGTCGTTGATTCCAGATCAGTCACGTTCAAGCATCTCAACGGAGAGATCGATTCAATCACTGAGAATGCGTACGGCACTGTTGAGGAGATTCGAAGAGATCTGTGAGATTAATCCTATTTCTTGTTCTATTTATTTGCTAGAAATTCCTTGTACAGTTGAGAGTGGAGGAAGAAGAAGTAGATGTTGATTACGCATGGTTCATCATTGATTTCACGGTTTCAGCCGCCACTGGTTCGACTTCCCGAATCAGATCGCTGCTTGTGCAGAGGAAGTTGTCGTGCTAATCGAGTCTTTCGAAACTCCGATTTGTGTTAGTTCTCGAGCCATTCATTTTTCCCAATACCTATACGTGCACTTTCTTATATAACCCTGTTCCCTTATTGAGGCTGTCCTCCTTCTCCTCTCCGCCCTCGGTATCGTCCTCATCATTCGTTGCGTTATCGAGGTTCGCGCTTTCTCTTGAGATTAGTCAACATGCGGCTTAAAAAAGAGATGCTCAAGGGAACGCTTCAACGTACCCTCTGATCCTGAATATGAGACGTCTTCAGATGATTCTCGATATCATCGACATGTGTGTATACTGTCATGAAGAGCACGGAAAAGACGACGATTCCGATATTGTGATGATCGACAATTGATTGACTTCGCTTTTATGATTGTCCTTTTTTCCTGAACATTGTATTGATAATCCGAGAAAATGGAGCCATGAATCTCTAGTACAACATATACTAACTTCCACGATAAACATGCTCGATGATGTTGATCTTTCTAACAAATGGAACTTCTTCAAACGACGTGTCAAAAGGAGATCGGTGTAACCGGAAGAAGCATCTTTCAAATGGCACAATTTCAAAAGTTCTCTGAACGTGCAGCTATGTAATTCAATCGCGTTGAAAAAAAAATGCTCCGTGTGTATTGCCACTTCCGATTTAGTAGTTGTGCATTTTATTGATTCTGCACAAATTTTCTCACGCCTTTGCTATAAAACCCGAACATTTCTCGTTTCATTCAATCGAGTGATGAAGATTCTCTTCCTTCTCTCTGCTTTTCTATGCGTTCTTGATGCTTCTTATTATGATAACCCCTTCTTCGTAAAATCCTTCATGGTGAGTATTTGTTTTTCATGCGAAGCCACAAGATTGTCTTTCTACAGCCCATATTTCAGGCCTGCATGTATGTATATGAATTGTAAATCAATTTCAGTTCTTGCTCAAAGAGAGAGATGGGACTCTCAAAGGCATCGATAGTAGAGTTGGTGAAATCGGGCTATCTTGGCCCACGGGAACCCGACATGATAGTGTTGCCTAAGTGGCCCGATCGGGCTAAGAAAGTCGGGCAAGCAACCCGACACCGAGAGTGAAAAAGTCGGGAACGTTGTCGGGTTTCGGGTGGCCCGAGACCCGACTTGGCCCGACATGGCCCGACTTTGGCCCGACTTTTCCCGCATTGAATTCAGTGGAGGAGTGACTTTGCCGTACTCAAGAGAGCGTTATCGGTATCGCTCTCAGAATGAGTTGGTAGCCTAGTGGTTACATTTTGGATGTTGCAATGATCAGACGCTGGCTCAATTCCCCTTTTCGCCATTTTCTTTTGCTTAATTTTTCGTTATTTTCGCCATTCATCGCTCTTTTATCGAAGTTAAAAATTGCAAAAGAAAAGTGGCAACAGGTGGAATTGAACCAGCGTCTGATGACTGCAACATCCAAAATGTAACCACTAGGCTATCAACTTATTCCGAGAGCGATACCGATAACGCTCTCTTGAGTACGGCAAAGTCACTCCTCCACTGAACTCAATAAGGGAAAAGTCGGGCCAAAGTCGGGCCATGTCGGGCCAAGACGGGTCTCGGGCCGCCCGAAACCCGACAACGTTCCCGACTTTTTCACTCTCGATGTCGGGTTGCTCGCCCGACTTTTCGGCTTTATCGGGCCACCCGACTGTTTCTGCCCGAGTCGGGATTTGATGTCGGGAACCCGACTGGCTCGACCCGATTTCACCAACCCTAATCGATAGGCTTGCGTACGTTGAAGTTCTAGATTGGATTGCACGATATAGTTTTAGGTGCATTGGATGGTGGTGTCATTTCGAGGACAATAATGGATGCAGAGAAGAATGCAGGAAGTATGCTGAGCTGGGAGAACTATCACAAAGGGCAAGAATAATTTCTAAGCAATTAAACTTTTTTGTGGAAAATTCAGGGTGGAAAAGATGATTATTATGCTGGAGAAGATGCACAATTGTGTAAGCAATAGTGAGTTCTGCAATTAGAGGAAACTTACATAATTACATTCCCAGCTGCCTCAAAGATCACGTGGAAAGAACCTCAGAAGCGGAGAAAGTCTGTGCAAATCTCTGTGCTATCGAATTATCCTATCCCGAGAGAGAGGAGCGAAAGCAATTCGTGAAAGATAGAAACGAATGGATCGATTCTCTTCATAAGAAAGAATGATCAATGCAATGCACATGGGAACACATAAAGCTCTTTGTAAAATCATCACTCTGAATTTTCGCAAAATGTTCTTCTGAAGCACAGACCAAAGACAGCGCACATCCGGGCGAATATTTAGATAGCATTCATACAGGAGTAATATCGTCCAATCGGATTTATCCACGACTGTTATCTAGTCGTGCCATCTAGGCCTCTATCTTCTTCTCCGCATCTCCAGCCTTCTCATTCTCACTGCACGGCTCTTCGCCAATAGCAGTCACCTCATGAACCTGCGAGCCTGGAAATATAGAAGGATATGGTAAGAGGTTACAGTATCAGGGTTTGGTATCTGGTTACGGCAGAATCAAATTCAACTGTACGTCTCTGCCTACGTGCATGGCTACGGATTACGGTTTTTTCTTTCGGCATCGGCAAAGGATGTCGGGATACGGTAACCTATATGTCAAGTACCGTACCCTTCCCGCCCATGGCCGCTTCGTAGACCGCGAGTGCTGCTCGGGCTGCGGCCATATTCGCCTCGACGAGCGCCATCGCCTCCTCGCGAGTCGAGACCGGAGCTGCGAATGGAGTACGATAGGGTTACGGTAGAGATACGGTAGAGTAATATATGAATGCGATAGAGGTACGTTAAGGATGCGATAGGATCGCGGTAGGAAGTAGGGACTAAGTACGGTAGGGTTACGGTAGGAGTAGACAAAGCAAGAACGTATAGGAGAAGGTAGGAAACAGTGAAATCGAAAGTGATACGATAGCCCAAGAATCGATCGATAGAATGGAACGAACTCTGGAGGTGGGCCTCGAGTTTCTGCATGAAGTCGCGGAATTTCTCCTACAATTGGGGAGGTTGAGGATGCGGTAGAGGAGGGTAACCAGTTCGTGATCAATGTTCAGTTATCATGAGCATACGATAGATACTGGATACGGTAGTCAGATCGATACAGTACCTCGTTGCACTCTTCGCCGGGCCCGATGGAGATCGTGGGTGGTGCGGCAACTGCTGGAATACGGTAGGTTACGGTAACCGGGTATCGAGTATCACGAACTAACTTTTTCAGCGAAAAGGGAGCGAAAATCACCTCGGGCATTACTGGTCAACCGCTTGCGATGGGCGCGAAGGATGGAAGTGAGGGAAGAATGAGAAGAGAAGGGAAAAATTGATTGGATGCAAATTGAATGCGTAATGGGATTTTCCCCTGCATACTGCACTTCAATCTGTTGAATTGAAATTTGATTCTGTTCTGTATGTGACGCAGAAGCATGATCAAGAATCTGTCTCAAGATGTGGCCTCTCCATTAATCATCTGAAGCGTCACCCCACCCTCTGGAAGAGATCGTTTGCTGCGCTTCGCTTGCCTGTTTAGCACTCTCTTGTTATTCGCCAGTTTTCCTTTTTTCTGTTCGAGTCCCGAACAGTTCCTTTCCCAACTTTGATCTTTCCGTATTCGGTTAGCTAAGACTAGCGCTGAGTTACGATAGATGGCGACTCAACCGATTCCAAAGAGAACCAGGCAATTCGAGGGAGACGCGATCATTGGAGATGAGGTGATTCACCGGCATTTTTGTTGGTCCAGTCCCGATTCGGTGTCATACTGTAATTATACCATGTTTGTAGGTTGACTTATTGATTAATAACGAAACATTATTCAGGATCTCTTCTCTGCGTTGCCTGCCGACTGCATCTTGGGTGTAATCGAGCAGTGTGACAGGTATTCAAGGAATGCGAAATAGATTTTACACTTATTTTTTATATTGACAGAAAATGAAAAACTTGCAGAGACACAATTGACTTGATCGCTCGTGTGAGCCAACTGCTGAATGCGATTCACGACAGATGTCGGATTCCCAGGAAGGAATATCACACACTGTCCCTTGTTCAGGTCTAGTTTTAGCGATGAATGATGTATCTCGACCACGAACTGACTTTAAACGTTGAAGGACCGTTCTGGTTACGCTCTCTATCTCGACCCAATCGATAAGAAGAGCCTCACCGTGTGCTACAAAATATCTGGATGGGACGACAAGGAAACTCGAAAGTTGCTCAAAACAAGATTTATTGACAAAAAGGCCAGCCTTTTGCTTTAAGGGACGAATATGATTCACTTTAGCTTGAATGTTTTCCTAATATAATTTTTGCGGAATACTATGATTTATCAATAGTCTAAAATTAATCTGAAATTTGGAAGCATCGTTCGCAAACTAGTTTGTGATTTGGAACCCACCAAACAATCAAACATACTTTCAGTTTGAAGTATGGCAGCATAGGGGAGATTCTTACTTCGCAACCGCGCCCAAACAAATCTTTGATCGCATAGCGTTATACAGGAAACATTCGCACTATGATCGGATTGAACTTTGCAAGGTTAGTCGGTCAATGAATGCATTGTGAAAAGCGCGATTTTCGCAGATTTATTTCGAAAGTACTTTCATCGAACAGTACCTTAGCACCTATCTTGGTGAATATCCAAAGGATGTTCGAATGAGCCGTTGCATTGACCAAGATATCGATGCAGATCAGTAAGTCGAAGAGACAACTTTCAAATTAACATACATTGCAGGATGAAGCGCTTCATTAAGCTAGCTAAGATTGAGAGGTTAAAGTTGGAAGTGTATTATTCGTTCGAAAAGTACTGTCAAAATCTTTTCACGGAAGCATTTGTACGCGAATACAGCGAAGTCTCATCGGATTGTGAACTAAGTTTCATCATGGATATGCATCCAGATGAAACTTACAAACTGCAAGCGATCAGTGCAAGCCAGGATCATGTTCTTCGGGTTTTTCGCTCCAATCTCCAATCACGGATCCACAAACAACTTCAATTTTTTTTCAGCCTTTTCATTGGACGATTAATTACGAATTCTTTCCCATTATTTGTCGATACAGCGTACTCCGAGTTGGCCTGCTCACAATAAATTGTGATGACGTAATAGACTTGATCAAGGTGCCTGTTTCATCTATTTTTTCACTTTATGCGTGTAATTTTTAAATTCTGCCACACATCTCTTATTTTCAGAGCCGATTCGATCTTCCTTTCACAAGAGATGTTTGCTGGGAATTCACCATAACCCGCAAGCTCGGAAATACTGATATAAACAAATTGAACACAGATGAGGTAATTTTTCTTTGCATCTCACTGCAACAACGGTGAGTCTCGTGATCCAGCAACTAAAGAACAAGAAACGTTACAAACTTTGGAACTACCATGAATCTCCATTATTTTGGAACGAAGTTTAAGCATTTCAGTACTCGCTGAAAAAAGAGAAGGGCGGAGGAGAAAACAGATACGAATTTGACGAATGGACCGTCACGAACAAAGAAATAGAGGTTGAGTGTAGCCTCACCTGTTATAGCTTCCCCACGAATGCATTTCAAAATCACGGATGGACAGTTTTGAAAGTAAATTTCATTTGTCCTGAATGAGTTCGTTTGAGTAATGTTATTATACCGACTATTGAAAACTACGACTATTGAAATCAATTGAAAACAATGATTGTTTGTGCTTCCATAACTTCAGCCGATTGGCAATTCTGTTGTAGTCTTACTGGATCTTTAACAAAAATTATAATGTGTTTTGATTTGTATTGCGTATGTGTGAAATAATCGAAGTATTGTACGACATCGATCCGCATGGCAATGCTTTTGGCAATGCTACAATGCTTTCCGAGTTCCGGCTTCATAGGGTCGAATTTTCAAATTGAGACTCTCACTCTTTCAATTTTCAATTCACTTCCAATCTCTTTCATACTTCAAGTACAATCAATTTCATCAATTCAGTCAGTCAATTAATTCGTATTATTGTTGTCGTTCGAACTTATTTATCACACTGTTCAATCTCTCTTCACTTTTGAAACAACGACTCTCCTCAGACAGATAAATACTAATTTGAACAAAACAAAGATCACAAGCAGCGAAACTAGAGCAAATACAGCGATGATATCTGCATTGTGGTACTCGATCCAACTCATGTCGAATGATTGTGGACGAAGAGCGGGAGAGGGACCGAATGCAGCTGCGAACTCCACTGTTCTGAAATGAATCGATTGTCTATCTCTAGCGATTAGGAAGCCCACCTGACGAGTGTTTCCCTCGCCGAGAATGGCTTCTTCTGGATCATTCCGGAGATGCGATGCGCGTTTTGACGATAACTGAAAATGATTGGCGATTCTGCAATGTAAAAAGGCCAAAGTAACCTGTCGTTCTCAAACAGATCCTTGACTGCAACGTAGAACTTCTCAGAATCGAACAGATCGAATTTGTTGAAAACCTGCATTTTTCACTTTACGCTCGAATCCTCCGTGACATCGAAAATTTGAGTTCCCTAATTCTTATGAAGCAAAACTGAAACTCACCCTCCCCACTCCACTTCTCTCCATCATTCCCGCATTGCGAGGCTGATCGCCCATGAAGGGAATGAAGAGACCTACAAATGCCATTTTCTGTATTTTCCATCCTTCGCTTTATTTTGTCCAATATTTCATCAAACAGTCAGAACTGCATACTTACCCGGTTTCCCTCTCACTGCCACCTCCTGAGTGCTGGCCATGCCTGCGTGGGTAATGAAGGCAGTCAGTCTCTCATCAGCGAGAATATCGTTTTGAGGCATCCACTTGAGCATGTGCAGATTCGGAGTTGTGGGTAGCGTAGCCTACGAATGAATATTACCCTGCTACCATCACATCAAATTGCCTTGGCGAAAGCGTCCTCCGGTTTCTCGTACTTCCACAGGAAAGTGACCTCGGGGAAGCGCGAGACTACCTACAACCATGAGATTCTTGGTCAGATTGTAACGGTAGTGTACCTCCACAATCGACTGTTTCACTTTGAGCGGAAGTTTGTTCGCTACAACAACTGATCCGAAAGAGATCAAGACGGTTTTGTTGCGGAGAGTGAAGAGACGGTCGAGGTCCTGAGCAGATACCATGAATGAAGTGATCGATGAAGGGAAACTGACATCTTCCAGTTTCTTAGGCGTCTTAGCTCCGATTCCACCGATGTAGAGCACTCTGAAACAAGTTAATTGAATTTGAATCGTTTCATGGACTTGTGAACAATTTTCTTCCTTGTCTTAGCTATTTTCAACCTGTTCAGAGTCGGGACAGCATAGTCGATCAGCGGTTCAGAGTTTATGAATGTGAAGGCAGCATGAGAGCTGATTGCCTGAAATGAGCAGGGTCGATTGCGTCGTTCCCCTGACCAAACCGAACCTTCACTCCAGGGAAGCCTGGGAACCGCTCGTGGAAGAGGCTGTTGATCTGGAATGACAGTCAGACTGGAATTCGCTCAAAATCATACAAACCTTTGTGCGAGTGTTCATCCACGTGAGATGGAAGACGAATTCAGCGTAGATGTTAGAGAGACGACTCCAGAAGGAATGGACGTCGAGGTGTTCAACGATTGAGTCTGATTGGGCCACATCGTAGCAATAATACGAAAAACTGTGGGCTCCCGCAGGACGCAAGTGCTTTGAGTACGGGGATACCTTTACCTTTACCTTTACGAAAAAGTTCAATAAGTTCTTTAAATAGAAAGCAGAAAGAAATGGGTAAACTTACTGGGATTGTAGCTCAATGCCATGTCCAATCCGAATTCGTGGTACATCCAAGCGACGGGAACGGACCCAGATGTGGTGATGAGCGACTTGGGTTTGATGAGGTGCGAGAGTGCTGAAAAATGGCAAAAGTTAGGGCTGTGCCGGGGATTGAACCCGGGACCTCTCGCACCCGAAGCGAGAATCATACCACTAGACCACTCAGCCATGTTATTCCTCTTCCCGCCAGTCGCCTATCTTTCGAAAAAAATGAGCGAAAACGAATAACAATGCAAACAAAGGCTGTGAATGAGATGCTGGAAAACCTGTATGTTACTATTACAGAATTAGAGTAGTAAAAAGTGAAAGGTTTGTTCATCTTCGTTATCAATTGATGCACTTGTTGACTATCGCAAAATGTAGGGCTGAGCCGGGGATTGAACCCGGGACCTCTCGCACCCTAAGCGAGAATCATACCACTAGACCACTCAGCCATGTTAATTTGCGCTCTTACAATCGCCTATGAAGAGCAAAACGAGAATGAGATTGATAAAATACGGCAAAAATTAGGGCTGAGCCGGGGATTGAACCCGGGACCTCTCGCACCCTAAGCGAGAATCATACCACTAGACCACTCAGCCATGTTAGATCGTCTCTTATCTCCCATCCTAGAGCTCACTGTTATGCCATCCTTGGTCGGCGCGAAAGTGAAAGCTTACCGGACACTATCACTATCCTAATGAGAAAGTACTCGACAATATGGATAAAATAAACATAAAATGATAATTGTACTGACCAGCGCCGCAAACATCGATATTCTCGACAATCATGACATCGAACTTCTCGTTCTTCATTCTCTCCAACAATCCGGGTTCATCGAGCACTCCCTTGCACTGCGCACTCACCCAGGAGGAGAGAGCGCTTCCCATCTAGAATTAAAGGGGTCGTCGTAATTAACACTATATTTTCAATAGCGGATGAAGCAAATAATCGATTTTTGGACTATTCAACTCACACGAAACCCCGAGAACATGTGGCACCTATGAAATAATAACCATGAAGCATACGTGCTTCAAGCTACATTGATGGATAGTTAAGCTCGGTGACTCACGGCGACTCCCTGAATCAGACTCCAGTCGTCAAAGTCGAAGAAGTCCGCCTCATCGAAATTCATCGCTTCTGTTATCTGAATTATGACAATTTCATTTCAATACACAAGAGGCTTTGGAACTTCTGTACTTTTTGGCTTTTTTGGATAGAATACTCTATTGAGAATGGCTGGGCCAAAAAGTACGGAAGTGTCGTGGCTCTTACCTTGTTAACTTCCTCAGTGGGCTGAACGTAGATTTTCTTCGATTTGAGCGTGCCGTCTCTCAGGAGTGGATTGACGATGGGGATGAGGGTTGTCTGAATTGGTTATGCTTCAATGAGACTATTTGATCGACACGACAATTTTTCGTTGTTAGATTCTCCATTGCCCCTGAAATAATCAATACTGACCACATCATGGCCTGCCTCCACCAGCGTGTCCGCGATGTTTCCAAGAAAGTTGTTGATTGACTGACTGAAGCGAGGGCAGTAGACAAGCACTTTGTAGGATTGGGCCGAACCAAGCCACAGCAGGGCCAAGAGAAGAATTGAGAGGCGCATGGTACTTTCTTCGACATGATCACAGCTCCTTTTATATTTCCTTATCCTATTCGGCTAGAGAACTTTGCGATACGGATGATGAGCTGTCTGACACGATGGAAAGATCAGATTGGAGTAGAGCCGCGCTTGATAAAGCGTTATCTTTCGAGGCGAGTAGGGCGAGGGAGTGAGGAAAATGGGGTGAGTTAGACAGCCGAGAGAAGGGGCGAGCACACAATTAACCTAGGAGAGCAGAAACACGATCTATGTTAGGCAGAAAAGTAGTGTTCTCTTAATATCATGCACTCTCTAGTCAGTAAGGGAATAGAAAGATAGTTCGTGCTAAAGAGGCTGCTCCTACTTTCTACTTTATGCTCATGTACCCATTATCGTAGATTCTTTTCGATTCTTAGTATCAATCGTGATAGGTGTAGTTGTTTCAGTGCTTCGGAGTCATTCACAGATCACTTGTCGTCAAGCCAATTGGGCATCGCTTTTGGCTACATTTGTTTGGATTGATAAATGCATGCTCCAAAAATGCCGCATCGCATCCTGTACGTGCTACATGGTAAATTGATTGAATTGAAATACAGTAGCAT
This sequence comes from Pristionchus japonicus, assembly GCA_900490845.1. Classification (NCBI taxonomy): domain Eukaryota; kingdom Metazoa; phylum Nematoda; class Chromadorea; order Rhabditida; family Neodiplogasteridae; genus Pristionchus; species Pristionchus japonicus. The sequence goes on along the minus strand of LS507843.1, from coordinate 173,560 downwards.
AATTTATCGATCGATTGATTGCACAATGTGCGTAAAGCTTTGAGATGAAACGGGAATTGAGAGCGAGGAAACACGGCGGAATGATTGGTAAGTGATGGATGGGGTACTCGTACAGAGAGAAGGGGGTGACAAGAATCTCGGTTGATTTGCGAGGAATCACAGATTTCGTGAAGATTTCGGATATGTTTCGCAAGGATGATAGAAGGAATGAACTGAACGAGTAGGCAATTATCCGCTCATAGTTCGGGAAATAAAAACATTAGTAAAGGATTTCTAAGAGAGTTGCGTTGGCTAGAAGCTGACGATCAACATGCATCGGAGAAATTGATGGGGAATCTAGGATTTGGTCTCAGGTGGTCTAGACTCCGCTTAACTCCTCGAATCGTCCCTTGGTCGCCCTCAGTCCATGGCAGTAGAAGGCGCCTCCCAGTAGACAGACAGCGAGAAGGGCGAGGAAGACGACGATCACGATGACCGCAGCGAGGTTGCGACGGATCGTCTGAAATAGATAAATTTGGTGATTTTTGGAATAACGGAGCCCTACTGCACTAACATGTTACTACAGCAAATGCATTTTGATATCCTCTGAAACACAATCAGGAAAAATGAGTAAAAGTTGAAGTACGAACGAAGCATGTTCAGTTCAAACTGATTTGATGATTTCCTGCTTTCAGTGCCAGAAATGTAATTCGCCCTTCTCACCTCTCTCCTCGTCGCTTTCACAGTCGTCGTCCTCGGCCGTCGTGTCGTCGACTGCTGCGCCTCGAAATCGTCCTGGAATATAATTATTGATCTCTGATTTTGAAAATCTCAGCTTCGATTATGGTCGCTTGTACGTAATCGAAGGGGTGTTTTCATGACGGTGCAAAACATTATCGAACTCCTTCTTTCTTAGCCACGCTTATCAAATGCGAGAGTTGTGTGTGTTCAAATGTGTTTCACAAGCTCATTATGATTCGAATGGTGGGCTCAAAATAATCGCATTGTCATCCAATTGCTGAAGAAGAAGCATTTGTCCCTTACCTGCGTCAATATGGAGCAGTGCTCGAAGTTCTGCGTCGTGCGGAAGTACGGGCAGCCCTGGAACCAATAATTCATTAGAACCGGAAATTCCGGAACCGTCTATTGCTCAGGACCCGGACTCACCACAGACGGACAGAAGTAGGCGTCCTTGGAGAAGACAGCGGCGGACGTGTTGTAGCCGGGACCGGCGAGTAGCCGGTTCCACAGCCACTTGGCGGCGTACGTGTGGCCGCGACTGCAACGTAGGAGTGAGATTACGGATGCGGAAAAAAGCTGGCTCCGGCTCTCACCGATTCAGCTGCGGTTCTCCTTCGGTGAACAGGGAGTTGGGGTCGCGAGAGTGGATGGAAAGTTGGGGAATGGCCAGCACGCCGAAGGTCGTGTAGTTGAGCGAGTTGAACTCCATCTACAATGATGCATCGTCTTTCGGCAGAATTCTGAGAATGCGCCTGATATTCCTGATTCAACTCTGTTTCAGAGCCCTTAGAATCTTCTGAAAAGACTTGAGTAGTCACTGTTGAAATCGCTTCGAACTAAAAAAATTCAAACGAACCTGTACATCATAGAAGATGTTCGCCCACTTCCTCAACAGTGATGAGTACTGGCTCTTCGAGAGAGCCTCGAGGCAGGCACAGCGCTTCCTAAAAAAACATAGTAATTGCTCATTCATACTCTTTCATGGAAGAAAAATGTCCTTAGAGCTCCAAAGTTGGAGGTTGTTGGTCCTTGAATGTGAAAATGATCGAACTTCATCATGTTCACATTCTGCGTGTACGAAGAGGCGACGTGCGCCGGCCCGAGGAGAATGACGAAGATCTGAAGATGAGGTCAATCGTAGATGAGAATTTTCAGAATAAAGTCTGTTCGAATCTGTTTCACAGTATATTTTGAACGCTAAAGAGTTTTGTGAGTTGATACGTTCTCGCCATCGCTCTCAAAAAGTAAATACCGATCTAACAAGTTGATTGTCTGTGTTGTCATCGTCTCACCTTGGGAATCCCCGTCCGCAGCTTGGCCATGGCAATTCGAAGAGAGCGAACGTCCGGCTGAGCGCACGTGTCGCACATCTAGTAACATTTGTTGTTCGGTTTTTTCACCTCTCATGCTTAGGGTCCACAACGTCCATAGCGAATGTCGAGCAATGAGCTCAAAAACATGTCCAAACTATCTCACATGATCCTCAAAAGGGGCGGAACTTGTGGCTCCTACCCATGCCCTGATTGAACATCACTCACCTCCTCCGTCCCGATGGCCATCGTGGCCATCATCCACTTGTCTTCGAGTTCGTGCGCGTGCAGTTTGACGCGACGGACCAGCTCATCGGCCTGAGATTTGTATTGTTCTCGCGTCTCTCTTATGATCCTCTAGCACTATTTGTGAACGTCACGCAAAGATTAGGAGTTTTCCGTTCAGTGAAGATGACTGGCTCAGAGAGAGAGAGGCTCGGAGTTGAGATTAATTAAACTGAGACACCTGCTCAGGCATGTCTCTCGTCCTCGACCCGGAGTTGGCCACGTTGAACTGGTGGTCGGGCAGGCGGTCACTACAAAGGAAGAACTTTATGAGGTGAAAATGCCTTCAATAAAGTAACTAGAAAAGACTTTGAAAAAACTATCAGGTCTGATAACAACAGAACAATAGAAGAGAGCTGAATTGTCGGTCAGACAAGGACAGATAAAGAGAAAGGTCGTAATAGGAACTTTGGAACTGCTCAGAAACACTCACCGCGATCCCATTCCGTGCGAGACGCCCTCCAGGTCCTCGTTGAACTCGAGCAGCAGATCTGCATCATTGATTTATTGATTACCAAAAGCGATAAACAAACCACTGCCTCAACGGTTCTCTACTATCAATTGTAGTCGATTTGAAACATATCTGGACTGAAATCAATACGAACTAGGAATGGTGACGAGTCCATCGATGTTCGCATCGCCTCCAATCGGAAAGGCCGCCCCTCGGAAGTCCACCTCGGAAGGCGCCCAGAGACCGCGACCGGACTGGAATATGAAAATTTGACTTTTGTGTTTTTTTTCGGTCACCGGCAACCTGGCTCTTACTGCTTCAGCCGACTCGCTCACCTATTGTTGCCCGGTTGAAACACATTCGAGCAGCATACAAATAGAGTTAAAACGAACCGCAAGCGAGTCCCCTAGTGCAGCGACCACATCAATGTCCTCCGGGGAGAGATCAGCGAGGGAAGTGCCCGTGTGGAGGGCGGGCTTCACGTGTGGGCACAGGAACGACTTCTTGTCCTGGAAAGTATTGATCAGTTATATGATCGTGCATTATCGTGCATACGATTTATTGATATTTTTCAATGACAGCAGTATACAACTATTTCTACTCTGAGCTATTAGAATTTACAGAACCTGTGAAACACACTCGAACAAAGAGAAGGAATGAGACTCACAGTGAATACCGAAGTGATGCTGGCCTCCTGGAAGTGCGAACCTGCGTGGTGCTGGTCTGTGTTAACGTCGCCGATACTGAAAAAGAAGGAATACGTTTATTGCGCAAAAAAGTTTTAATTAAGCGCTGAATGAAGTTCGTTTCATCTACACTGTGAATGATTCCCGAGCAGACTAGATATAATGACTGTCTAGTTTCGATTTCTATCAAAATTCAATGCTCACTCGTCATCCTCGTCCTCATAATCATCGTATTCTTCCTCTTTTGGCGCTGCGGTAGTCGTGCGCCGACGGGCATACTGTATTCGAAGAAATATCGATTTTCCATCTGCTCCTTAGCTTGAGCAAGATCATGTGCATTTTCTGTTCTACTATCTCTATGCTAAAGGCGCATTGAGCGATTCTAAGAATTGTTGAACGAAATCATGGATAATTGGGCGAGTTATGTTTGACTCGGTCAACACTTCGCAGCGAGATATGTGCCATCTCTCTCAATTTTGGAAGCTCTATCGCTGGTTAGGCAGTGCGAGAGAGCATTCGCTTTGAGGAACAGAGCGTTCAACCTCGCAATGACGCGCGAAGTTCACTACGGGTAAGGCGCTTATTCTCCCCTCGCTCTCTCCTTTCTTCGCAGATTACTAACTTAGAACACTCGTGGAGAAAAGAACCCTAATTGAATTATCTCTTGATCTCGATTGAATGAAATACATCTGCGAACATTGGTGATATCATCCCAGATTAGACGTCCCAAGAATCGGAAATAGCCACTGACCGTTGACGTTACTAATAATAGCAGCAATAGAAGAGATCTCATCGTAGCTCCAGTTCTCCTCGATTCTGAAATGAACGATGAATTGAGGCTCAATCGTGTGAGAACTCGAATAATAGAGGCATGCTGTGCAGGAGATCACGCAAAGAAACAATATCACTACTTTTTAACGATATGCGATTTGACGATGGGTTTAACGATCAATGATAAGCGGTCGCAAGAAACTTGACAAAAAATGGAATTCATAATTTTCCCACTATTTCTCACAACAACTCGTGCAAGGAATGCACTGTTCGTGGGCAAAATAACGCGACCGGAAGGAAGAACATTTCGGCGAACGAGCAAAACAATAATTTCGCCACACACTTCCTCGCTCGCGTAAACTAGCAAGTGCCCGCGAAAGGCGATTGATAACAAGATCAACAGGATGATAAGAATTTCAAATCGTTGACGACGATTTTCGATGAAATTCTTGCTCAATGCATTTTCTTTTCAAACAAAGCGTCGAAACAGCGAGATCTAGCAAGGAAAGAGCCGTTCCCCGCACAGAAAGTGAAATCACACGGCTCCAAATGGTGCGAAAAGTGAAAACATGAGCACCATAACAATGAGCAGGGCTGATAACGAATTTCAAATGTGTAAGCGTGATTCTCCAGGAAATGATCAGCACCTGCGCCGAAACAGTTAGATCATGCGGCGATAGTGTGCAGAGAGGAGGAGGAGAGGGAAGTAGGGGCAAGGAGTAAAAACGAGGACAGTCACATTGCTCAAACATGGCGAGTGGGGGAAACAAGCTGGTGGTCTTTGCACGGTCAAAGAGGTGCGATGGATTGTTTGGCCGACGGCGGGTGATAGCCTATCGCATGGCGATACTTCTAATATGGGCGACTATAACACAAGAAGTTATCAGAAAATAGTAAAATTATCGAGAGAAATAGAGTGTGTGGCCAATTTGAACGGGAGTAGTCACGTTGCGCGCCTTTAGAGAGACGAAAAGAGGAGTAGAGAGGGGTAGAAAGTGAGATCATGCGGAGAGAGATCGAGAAAGGAGCGAGAGAGAGGTAATGATCGAAAGAGGTTGAGAGTAGGAGTTGAGGGTGGAGGTCGGACAGTGAGCTGCGTCTCCTGTGTTCGATTCTGACATCATTGAGTGTTCCGAGGGGCTAGAGAGGCTAAAGACCAAATAGGGAGTTGGCTGAATCGGTTTACGCAAGAGACGGAAGGAGATATTTCGATCCATGTCAGTGAGTGGAGAGAAGAGGCTACTGCCGGCTAAGCGCCTTACCCGAGTCAGTGAAAGTGGGAAGGAGATCGATTGTTGGAGAGTTCTGTAGCAAATCACATACGTTCGGGATAAATATAGTACTATTTCTATGGAGGGCTATCGTTAACGAGACGTTATAAATCGTGCTGAGGCGAACACATTATCGTGAAGAAAGATAATGGGAGAAGGAAAGAGAAGAGCCACTATTCTGCATGCGAAGAATTCTACACGAGTTCTTATTGCAAGTTGATGCAGTACAAGCTTTATCAACAGTTTTGAAAGCATAACTTGAATGAATGAATGAATGAATGAATGAATGAATGAATTAATGAATTAATGAATGAATGAAGTAAGGAAGGAATGAAGGAATGCGAGTTATCAGAAGATGACAAGATCAAAGCGAACATAAATCAATCATCCTTTCCGTATTCCGGATATATCTCATTATTAATTTTGTTTTCGTATGCAACAAAGTGACGAAAATCGCGATGATTTGGGCAATACTCGATGAAAATCAGCTCAAGTGTCATGGTCGCGCTTATAATACTGCACAACTTATCGTCACTAAGGGAAAAAGCTCGAGCAAATTCTGGTGCAACATCACGTCGAAATTCGGCGATTCCTTCCAGAATCAGTCGTGCGTATTGCGAATTTGCAACGTCGTCCAACATTTTCATAGTCACTAACTGCGGGATGCCTTCAGTAGGTAGCGTATACGATTCACCTTCGAAGTACTTTTCACCAATTTTCTTCTCTTCGTCGCTTATATTGTCCTCGTGGATGATGAAATTCTCAGCACCAGCCTTTCGAAGGTTAGCAATGAAACAGAAAAACTGCGTGAACTCCACTTTAGAGAAAAATCCGCCATCGCTTTTGTCCAGAATATCAAAGATACGATTTCGATTTTCCATGAGTTTTTCTGAAGAAAAAATGATCTCGAAATTCAACTTATTAGCTTACCAGCATTGTGATTCGACGACTCCATTGTGTGAATGAAGCAGGCGAACTTATGAAAACAATCAGTTTTGCAAATATATAATGAAGAACGCAGTGTTTGAATAGGTTTCGCGCCATTTCAGAGACTCCGACTTGGAACTAGCCCTTCGTACCAGCTGCATTGCAGCAAGTTTGGGCCAAACATTAACTTATTAATAAGCAACTTTTCCAGAGTACTGCTTTGTAGATGTCTTCGCCTAAACGTGATGGTCTTCTCATCGCAGACTTGCCGTCTGATATCATTCACACCATTATTGGAATGGTGCGAGATTCGACCGAGATGCGAATGGTGAGAATATGCAGCGGTAAAAATTAACTTTAGCGAGTGATTCAGACCTTCCTATGAACATGGTTAATTTGCAGTATGATAATGTCTTTTGGATTGGAGACATCTCAATAGACCTCTCGAAGTGAAAAATTTATTCAGATATCGCCTCGATGGAACAATGCGGTGCTTCAGCATCTCAATATTCACAAGAGAAACCTCCCAGTAATCAGCTCGTTCCAGTTGGATAATCTATTTGCTGATTACTGGAGAATACGCATGTTCATTTCGAGTAGTGATCTTAATTGGCTTGGAGTGGAGAACTGGGATCATCGCCTAATGGACTTAAAAGGACTGATCTCTGAAGTATACAGCCCTTTTCTCAAAAACATCAACGGAGATGAATCCCTGAGAAAGAAGTGCGAATTTCTATTTCTGCGATGCTCACGAGTAAAGTTTTTCGCGATTGAACGGACGAACGTGTTGAAAGCGATTGGAAGAACGATGGGAGAAACGAAAGTCGATGAACTGATGCTTGTCACGCAACTTGGCTACAGTTCCTCTGAGCAAGAGTTAATGGACGTCAGGCAAGTTATTAAGTTCATTTCCCCATATTCTAGTACAATTAATTTAAAAAAAAATCGTATTACAGTAAACAAATTCGTGATTTTGCACGAAATCATAAAGTTCAGAAATTTGTGCTGCACATGCTAAGCCGTAATTGGAAATTGGAAGAAAAGTGTGAGTTGGAATTTGTAAGATTTTAACATTCATTTCTAATACCATAAAATTCAGTTTTCACATCATTCTTATTTGATGAAACACTGATTTCCCCAATAATCGAGTTCAGCTTTCCCGTAACGGTGCACCCGTTTTACGTGAAGACAGAATTGCTAGCTGAGTGGAAAACACACATTGACAATCTGCTCAATGAGAAAGTGCACACAGCTCACGTCGAATCGCGTGTTATGTCAGGCACCGATCCTGTCGTAAGAGTGGTTGTAAAACGGATCAAACAGAATTGAAAACAATTCCTCACTTTTGACATCTTTTATGCGCAATTTATTATTATTGCAATAAATTTTTAAAACTGTTGCTTTTTAATGTTTGTTTTGTATGAGAAGTGCTCGGTATTCTTTCAAAAATATTAATTGCCCACGCGTCAGCCGCTTCACTTCAAATTTGACTCGTCTTTTCAAAATGCATTGACATTTAATTGTTCGCTTCAACTAGTATTATACCACTAGTATTCAAATGCTTCCTTCAACCAATGATGCTCTTCTCCTCACCAATTTACCCTCTGATATCATCCGCACAATCATCAGAACGGGTCTGGAATCGATTGACAAGATGCGATTGGTAGGTGACCGTTTTCATCTGGAAAGGCGACACCATTACAACTGTGATACGATTTTATATCGAAGAGAGCTTCATTTGAATGCACGCTGCAGCGTTCAGCATATTTTCAATGTCCATAAGCTTATTACTGACTCCAGATATCACGGAGATGGGAAGACATTATTCTCGACTTTCTCCGTATTCGTAAGAATCTGCCAGCAATCGAGTATGTCGAGTTCGAACATGAAAATATCTTGTCGACAGTGACGGTTATTTTTTCCGACCGTCATCAGGGCTACTTTGGAGTCGAGAATTGGTGGCCATTGGAGTCGCCCAACGTCAGTTATATATCCCTTGAGTTAAACTACAAAATCTTTTACAGGAGATCAGATACTCGTTCAACTGCGATATCGTGAAAAAGAAATGTATCCAAAAGCGTCTCGAAAAGCTTTTTAACCGAAGCTCACGAGTTGAAAACTTCAAATTTGTTCTGAAAGATGAAAAAGAAATGATAGCGCTCGATAAAGTCATGAGAGATGTGACCGTTAGAAATTTTGAAGTAAAAATTATACACAATCATCTTGACGTGTAAGTTATTTTATCAGACGGATCATTTCCCGTATTTCTTGAATGATTCTTGAATGAAAAAAAAATGCAAAAATCGTTAAAATTTCAGAAAATTCATTAGGAAAATCATTTTGATTGCTCGATCTCACGCCGTTCAAAATCTAGTGCTCAAACTCAATGAATACCATTTCAATGCTTATTGGGTTGCAGCATAGTGTTAGGTTCAAAAGTCCTACTCAGTGACTAGTAAAAAAAAAAAGGTAAAGGTGTTAGGCGTTCCACGCAAGGGCGGGCTCTGCCACCCCCATGCCAATTCAGCGTTCAGTCTGTCCTGAGTAATCAGCGACCTATGCGTAAGGCTATACCGCCCGTGTTGTGTGCACGTGGTGGGGGATTTCTTTACTGTGGTTATTCAACCACTACCAACATTTCTTAACCCCCTTGGTTTGGGTG
>LS507843.1:129262-164377 GCA_900490845.1 Pristionchus japonicus | reverse complement strand
AGTAGTCACCAGAAATTGCCGAGATTTCAGATTTCGACGCGTTGGTCTCCAAGGTCTCACTATTGCCGCCCACTGTCGAATTTGACTTTACCGAGTATGCGGGCCGAAATGCTGATATTGTCGTCGTGCGTGCTAAGTGGAAGGCGAGAGCTGACGGAATGATAAAAGCGAGAGGATATTCAACTTTGGTCGAGACGACATATGAAGAATTCGGTAACGTGACCCTTGTCCGCGTGGTTGTAAAACGTCTGATGTAGTTCTACCGTATCATCTATGTTTTATGTGTATGTATCTATCTCTAACCATCGACATCTCTCAGTTTTTCATCTCACAACATCGTGTTTTAAAAATGTATTGCAATAAAAATCGTTTAATGGTAGCTGTATTCATCAAATTTTGGTGAACATTTGGAGCTGTTTGCATAGTTCAAAGTTCCTAGCACCAATCAGCATCATTTGTTCTCTTCGAGAGCTTTCCTAGTACAGTGCGTTTAGACTCGAAAAAAGATGCAAACTTGTTTAGAGCGTCCAAAAATGAGTCGGAGAATATTAATTTCCCACGCGTCAGCCGCGTCACTTCAAATTTGACTCTTCTTTTCGAAAATGTATTGAGGTTTACATATTTGCTCTCTTCGATACCATTTGCAATCCAAATGTTCCCATCAGCCAATGATGTCCTTCTCCTCTCTGATCTGCCGTCGGATATCATTCTCACTATCATAAGAATGGGTATTGCATCGATTGATAAGATGCGATTGGTATGCATTTGATGTTTTCTGACCTCATGAATTTATAACAAAAACATGATTTCAGATATCTCGGAGATGGGAAGTAATAGTACTAGACTATCTCAGTGTTCCCAAACGACTTCCAGCAATCAACTTGTTCAAGTGGGAACGAACGCGTCTATTTTGGACTGTGACCGTGCATGTTCCCGTCGGTCTTCAAGGATTTTTCGGAATGGACACGTGGAAACCTGTGAAAGGCTCAGTGACGGACAAAGTATGCTCTTTGATCTCGTGTACAATAGATAAACTTATTGCAGGAGGTTAAATGCACATTGTTTGAGAGCATTGTCAAAACGAAATGGCTGAAAAGGCGTCTCGAAAGGCTCTTCCTACGATGTTCACGAGTTGAGAATTTCGAATTGGTTCTAAAAGATGAGTCTGAACTGAAAGCACTCAACAAAGCAATGAAGGATGTGATTGTTGACAAATTTGTAGTGGAAGTTAAGAATACTGCGATTGCAGAGTGAGTTTGTCGTCAATCTTTCGTTGTCAAAACCATCAAACATTTGCAAATAACGACACCTTGTTTTAGGCAATCGATGAAGAGTATTATGTTCTTTTCACGTTGCCATTCTGTGCAATATTTATTGCTCAATGTCAACGGTTGCGGTTTCAATTATCCTCAAAATATCAAACCGGGTAAGGTTCTTGAAGCATAGAAGAAGTCGAAAAAACCCCGTTTCAGTTTTCAAATCCTTGATCAAGTTCTCATTCTTGCCACCCGCTATCGAAATATTATTCACTGAATCAATGGGCCCCTATGCTGATACTGCCGACTTGCGAGCTCAATGGAAGAGAACCGCGGACTCCATGATCAGAGGATATTCAGCAGTGGTCGGGACGAGATACGATCAGTGTGGAACCTTGCCTCGTGTCCGCGTGCTTATGAAACGCTTGTAAAATGTCTAGCAACAGCGCAACACGTGTTACAGCTTTCCTGATAAATTAGCTTTAGCAATCCTTTCAACTTCTCAAGACAGGATAATTGAATGAAAGTACAAATCGAACTAACTGACATTTGATGATTTTTTCCGTTCTTCAGGGCATTTTCGTAATGTTTGAGTAAATACACATGATTTTTGGCTTTTTTTGAAAGTGACGATGATGGGGATAATGAAGGAGATTCGGTATCTATGCTGTCTCATCGATGTCGGCAGTTGCTCCTGAACCGTGCACACACCTTTCTTTCTTGTAACTTGAGCATCCTCAGCAAGGATTTGTCCAGAGTGTGCACGAAAACGAAAAATATAAGAGAACTCAAACGCTGACAATGGTCATCTTCGAGCATTAAACTTTCTGAAGATCTTTTCCGCGGGAAAGACAGTAGTGCGAAATAAGAAAAGTTCACATCGTCAATAGCTATTTTTCATTCCTCTGAAGTTTTTCTGTCAAGCTGGCCGTACAGATTCGCTTCCTAGCCCAGACTCTAGACGCGCCAGAGTACAATTGCAGGTCGATTTTTGAGAGTTTTGGAACAGTTGTAGTGTCCCGTTGAAAATAACAGTTTCAGAGGTCATACGTGTTCTCAAAATAACACGGTAAAACTCTCTCGTTCAGCGCGCACACACCCGTAGAATGGACTGAGCTGTACGGCACTCCGCAGACGCTGCTGGGCCTCTGGTCTCTCACTTTCGCTACGATATGCCAGGTGATAGATTTCGTAAATCTAAACTACAGTATTCTTCAGATACTGTACTTCCCATCGCTGCACGTTTTCTACAGGGAGCGGAAGATGACTTGCTACAAGGTTCACAATTGCTTGAGTTCTACCGATTCATGAAAAAAATCTAGATCGTGCATTTCCTTGCTCTGGCTGACTTTGGCGGAGTGACTTGCGTTGGATCTCTGTTCGGATTCACAATGCTACAAGGACTAGTCTACTGTTCGGACGTGACTCTGTCGTGGGTGATGGGAGGCGGAGTTTGTTGTGGGTTTTAAGGCAATTCCTTATCTTTGTTTATGAAATGCTCATAGCGAACGATTAATCTGCAGGTTGTTGGTATGTCTCTACGGGCACCTGCGCGCTGCTGGTTATCAATCGAATCGGCGAATTGATGCAGCTGGCGAAATACTTCCAAGTGGTTTACACCGGAAATTCTCTCATTTCAAGAAGATTCCAGGGTTGGCGCAGCTCATTTTGCATGGCAATAATCCTAGTCTATGGTGTGATGGGCACACTATTCACTAGACTAGTATACCCGAATTCGCCGCATACTACTGTCGCTTTCGAACCATTCATACCCGGGCACACTGTTGAGGAGGTTGTAACTGATGCTTTCCTTTGAAATGAATTATGATAGTTTCAGTACCCAAACAACTTCAACATGATGCACAACTTTTGCGTTGCGTTCTTTATTCCAAGTCTGTACATTGCCTATAGTTTGATAGTGCGGTGGAAAGCGGTATGATTCAACATTTATAAGTAAACAACTGATTGCACTTCAGAGCAGTTTCGAAGCCTCCACAATAACACAAAAGCTCCAGGCGCAAGTGAGTCGGGATCAGAGCTTCTGAATTCGGTTTTCTTTAGATTTTCACGCAGGCCTCAATCATCTGCTTCTTCAACGTTACGACGGCATCAGCGTAACATAAAACACCGATTTATCTGAATTAGAATCAATAAAATCAGATGGATCATCCAAATGTTCGTCCCCACTCCACAAGTCATCATTACAGCGGGAATGATTACCATTCAGTCAGTGCACGGTTCGTTTTACCTTCCTACTCTTCCAATCCGTATATTGATAGGCCTCCCATGCATAATCTACATCGTTCTCAATCGTAATGTTCGAGATGAGCTAAGAAGGATTATTGGGGCGAATCGGAAAGATGGTTCTGGGAATGTAAGCACAGCCTTTTGATTCTGCTTCAGAATGCCAAAAAGGCAGCGGATCATATGTCTTATTTTTCAGGGCTTCACTACTGCCGTAAACCCATCTGTTTTCATGTCAACAGCGACAGCGATCTCTACTCAAGTCACTGTCATTTGAGCTTACTTCGAACCTGGGCATTCCATAAATGCCGAACTTTCACTCTCGATAAGATCACTTTTGATAAATGTCGTGAAAATATCGCTTGACTGTTGTACGTAAAAGAAAGCGCCTGTATGTACGTCGATTGTACTGAAAATGATGACATCAGATTTCGCAGTTTCATTAAATTTTCATTTTCTGTCGAAGTAAACACATTTGATTACCAATTTCCAAATCATTATTCTCTCCCTCTCCTTCCCTCACTCATCCCTCCCTCACTCCCTCACTCCCCTCTCTCCTGCTCCTCCGATGCGGTCGCTCCTCTCCTTCCTCCTTCTCCTTCTCGTCTACAACTCTGTCGCCTTCATCCATAGTGAGTCCTTCTACCGAAAGCCTGACATACTGTACCCTCAAATTGGGGGCACTGTATCCAATCTACCGTACCCCTCACAGAGCACGTCGAGATGGGTTGTCGTGCGCAGCTCGCGGTCCTCTGTGTGGGCCACCACTGTGCCGAGCTGCTGTTAGACGAACAGGTGAGAGTCGATTGTCCATTCACTGCACTTTTCACTCTTCTGACTGAAGGGGGAGGTGCATCTGATCGATGAGAGAATGTATGAAGTGAAGAGACCCGTATTTCGATCTATACTGAAACCCCGCAATCAAGAGATCATTCAGAAAAACACAACCAGCGGAGAGTTGATCACCAAAGACGAACTTTCCGGAGAGCTCAATGTGACGTGCACGCAAGGATTCCAAATGATGTGAGCACCTCGGTCACCGGAATGTTTGACTTATCAGCGAAACTATCCCATTTCAGAGTGACACAGGACATGTATGAGTCGCCCGTCACCAAATACGAAGTGAAGACGATTCTGTGTCGGAATACGACGCCTGATTGGACAAGTACGGAGGGAAATCCCAAGGATCGCCCATTCCAGTTGTGAGATTTCAAAGATATCGTAGTCTCACCTAGATTGCACGGTATGCACCCCTGTTCTGTTGCTACCGTAATCGATTTGGAAACCTACCGTACCCTACAGTATCCCTTGCAGAAGCAACGGAGACGAGATATTCGTGCGGAACAAGACGGCGATTGAGTGCGAGAGTGAGTATTGATCGATGATCTTTGATCTCCAATCAATCGATGCTCAATCGATATTTCCAGATCGACAATGGGAGAAGAAGGACACAATCATCGCTTCCACCGTCGGCGGAACCTTCCTGCTGATATTGATTGGCTCCTGTCAGTTTGCGATTGGTTTCTGGCCTTCCGTAGTCCAAGGGTACTGTAGAACTCTAGAGATCAAAGATCAAAGATCAAAGATCAATCGCAGGTGTGACGTACTTCTACATGCGTGCTCGTGCCTCCCGTCCCTCGCCCGTTGCCTCCACTCCCACTGGAGAGAAGCAGCCTATGAGCAGGGGATGAGGAGACGAGGAGAGAAGAAGAAAAACGAATGTGAAAACGATACTGCGATAAATGTGTTTACTGATTGAAGTATGCTAACTTCCTCTCTAGACCACATTTGTTCCCTCATTATCTCATCTTCGAGGTTGTGTGTGGAGTAGAGAGCTCTGAGCCGTATGAGACGAAGGGTCGAAAGCAGTTGGTGTGAGGACGAGAGGCAATGCGAACGTGAGAGAGCGCAGAGACGGAGAGAGATGAGAGAGAACTGATAAGAGATTGCAACTCAGCTATCTTCCATTACATCGTCCACTTCGCTAGTTCTGGGACGTTGCAAGCTGTACACACGAGTGTTTCACTTCCTTGCTCATTTTATCTTTTTTTTCCATTTCTGATTTCTTAGATTCGACGAATTCTTAGGAATTGCAATTTTGATGCCATCCATTTTTCGCGAATTCATCTTGATGAAAATGATATTTTCGTGCATGGGAAATGACGCTCCAGTGTACCTTGACGATTGCACAGCCGATTAGCTGATATGCCCAATCACAAGCGTGCGCAGAGAGAATACGAGCCTATCACTATTCTCGATTGTTTTTTCGCATTCAAATTCTCCCAGAAACTTACATATTCGCGTGTGTTTTTCGGAATCAATACATACCTCTTCTACACATCGCTCTCCAAAACCCTTGGTCGTCCACTTTGAGCGTTTGAATTTCGAACACATTTCAAGGTCAAGCAAGCTCGTAACTATTGTCTTGCGATACGAAGTGCCACTCTTTTTTCTCCGTTAGTTGAATCATCTCCCGTATCTCTCCCCAAATCGGAATGCTTGAGCGAGGTTTTGATCAAAAAGTATCGATATTAGCCACTTTTTTCCTGTATTTATTGCTTATGTGCGGATAAATACTCAAGAATTAACTGCAGATCCTTCCGGGCAACTTCAATGTTCGGTGATTTTCTTCTCGATGAAGAGGTTAGTTTAACTGTTTGTACCTTGAAAAGGGAAAACCCCCACAAACCTGTATACTAGAAACACCTTCGCTGCCGTCAGCCCAAGACAAAACTATTGCGTAGAGAGTTGCTGAAGCAACAGGGGGAACGGCAGGCCGAGAATGATAGACGCACCGTGAGTACCAGTATCATGTATTAAACACAAATTCGAGTAAAATATCAGGTCCAAGAAATACAGGAAATATTGGGCGAATACGACTCGATGTGAGTTTTTTCTTCATAATTTTGGGCGCGAACGTTGATTTCAGATTCCGAAGGAAATTCGAAACCATGGAGATTCTTGGATATGGCTCATTCGGTTGCGTATACAAAGCTCAGGAAACGCTAATCCATAATATGACTTGGAATTTTGCTGTCAAACGCATCCCACTTCCCAAGAGGTTTGTGCAGCAAGATATCAACACTCGTTTTCATATCTAATATGTTTTCAAGGTAGTTTGCATTTCTTTTATGAAATTCCTATTCCCTTTCAGCGACTCGGATATGACCGCTGCGTTGAGGGAAATTGATGCACTAGTTTCCTTCGACCATCCAGGAATCGTTAGATTCTACGAATCATGGATCGAACAACCCCCCGAAGGATGGCAGGTGCATATCTAATGAATTCTTTCACAATCACAATCTTCACAATATGAGGCCGGTTGCCTAATAATCAACAAGGGCTTGGTACAGCGAAATTTGAATACGTGCGGAAAGAGGTCCTAGAGGGTGGTGATCACCATGGTCAACTTCATTTTGCTCCAACTTGATCGGTGCAGCCGTGCTGCAAAAAACCCTTGCTGCAAAACATGTTTTTCGCATAACTTTTTTTCTAGTTGACCGATTGGGCTAAAAATTTGAGAGCACATAGTTTGAAACATGAGCAATCCAACCATGAAATTCTTATTCGATAAATAATTTGCGTATGCAAATGCAAAAATCGTTTTCGAATACTAAGAGGTAGTGGAAGCTGATTTTAGTAGCAATCAATGCGCTTTGTTGTGGGGATCATTTTTATGTCCTAGGTTGTGGGTTATAAAATAGCACTTTTTGAGATAATTGAGTTTTTGTAGTGTATTTCTTATTTGTTTCATCGTTTACTATTTCCCTAGTCAACAGGAATGGCGTGGAATCGAATGAAACATACCTTCATTTCCCATTCGACGCGCACAGAGCGCGGTAAATCAGTGAAATTATGCATACAAATCCTCAATCATCTTAAAAAGTGCTATTTTTAACCCACAACCTAGGACATAAAAATGATCCCCACAACAAGGCGCATTGATTGCTACCAAAATCAGCTTCCACTACCTCCTAGTATTCGAAAACGATTTTTGAATTTGCATATGCAAATTATTTATCGAATAAGAATTTGATGGTTGGATTGCTCATGTTTCAAACTATGTGCTCTCAAATTTTTAGCCCAATCGGTCAACTAGAAAAAAAGTTGTGAGTAAAACATGTTTTGATGCATGGTTGCAGCATGGTTGCAGCACGGCTGCACCGATCAAGTTGGAGCAAAATGAAGTTGACCATGGTGATCACCACCCTCGAGGACCTCTTTCCACACATTTTCAAAATTTCGCTGTACCAACCCTCACGTAAGCATTATTGATTCTTAGGCAACCGGCCTCATATAGTTGATTTAGAGTGCAATGGATGATTTTGTACACACGAAACTTGGCTGCAAAGAAGTTGTGAGTGAAACACATCACAGAATGAAAAATTTACTCTGAAACTTTTAGATTTCGTACGACGATAATTGTGCTTTTCTTTACATCAAAATGGAGGTTTATGCATACTTTACATTCGTTGACAATCAAGCGGTTTAGCTGTGCAATAAAACGCTAGCGGATTGGCTTGAAAACAATAAGGAACGAGAGCTAAAAAGAATGAAGAATTGGTTCAAGCAAATCGTTTCTGCAGTCGCATACATTCATGGTAAAGGGAGGATGCACAGAGACTTGAAGGTTTGAACAGTTAGCTCAGTTCGCATGATCGCGCTATTCCAGCCTCGGAATATATTTTTCGTGGATTCGGATCGGTTAAAAGTTGGTGACCTCGGCATCGTATCTGATAAAGAAAAACCGAAAACTCAAGATGATGACGAACGAACCTTTGGAAAGTTCACAAAAAAGTACATGGCTCCGGAGCAGGTATGCATTATTTGGTCTAGCTAAATCACAAAATTGAATAGTGTGTTATTATTTCAGACCGGATGGGTGAAGTACGATAATAAAGTGGACATCTTTGCACTAGGATTGATTCTCGCGGAGCTGTGTGTCCCGATGACTGATAAGCAGGCGGAAGAGGTATGCGAGAGCAGCAATTGGGCGCGCTGAAAGTAGCAAATGGGCGGGCGCGCTTTCAGCTAGAGATTTTGAAAGAATTCTCGATGTATGCTTTCTGACAGGTCTTCAACAACTATCGAGACGGACTGTCTAATAATATTCTCGACGCTGAACCAGAAGTGGTAAGAATTAATACATTCCGAGATCCTTCCCGCAAAGGCCAACTTGCTACAGAAGAAGTGCGTGGAATGGATGACAAGAAAATCAAGCACGGATCGGCCTGATTGTGATATGATTCTCAACGGAACATTTTTAGAAGTGAGTTTAATTTTTCGAACTGGTCTGATTCTCTTTACTTCAGGACACTCTCTCTCCGTCTCAATCAGAGTATGATGAGGATATTTTTAGTCATTTTTTGAAATTCATATTTTCCAGATTTATCAAGAATTTCGAAATTGAAGGACTTATCAGTGGGAAGACCAGAAATTCCTTTTTCAACCATCCTGAATGCTGTGTCTTCAAAGCGAGGCATTTAGTTGATCAAAATACATACGCTGTAAAGAAAATTCCGCTTCAATGGCAGTCACGGTAACACATTTAGTACATCTTTCCCAACAATAACAAAACTTCAAGGTTTTCGGATGACAAGTTTCTCCGCACTATCGCCAATATCAGGCACGAGGGAATTGTTGGTTACTATAATTCGTGGATTGAAAAGCCTCCTGAAACTGAACGGTGGAAAGTATGTAATTGCTCATATGTAGTTTGAGCTCAATAAAATTTTGAAATTTAGCATCAAACACAACACCCGGATTTTGACGACAACGATTGGGTGATTTGATACTGATTTACACTCAAAATTAAACTTTTCCAGCTTAACTACCCTCCAGATTCAGTATTTCTTTACGTTCAAATGGAGGTTGCACAATTTCATTTATAAAACGCATTCATTAATTCAGCTATTCACCATGACGTTATTTGATTGGCTAAAGGATAACAGCAACAAAAGGGACTTGAATCATGCAAAAAAATGGCTCAAGCAACTCTTGACCGCCGTAGCATTCCTTCATAAGAAGTCGATCGTTCATGGAAATTTGAATGTGAGTAATTCTTTGTGTTTTTGAGACATTGTATTGTTGTGTCCAGCTCAGAGAAGATGGAGAATTGGCTTTAAATCTTTTAATCTTTCTCTTATTTTCAAGAAAACGTAATTTCAGCCGAGCACCATATATGTAGATGAGGATGGCCATCTGAAAATCGGTAACCGTAAATTCTTTACTGAACCAGTAACGTGTGGTTTCAGATCCAACTATTCGTCCTACAGTTGAGGACTCATTTTTGCCGTCGTATGAAGCCCCAGAGCAGGTTATTGGCTAAATCAAGGATCCATTTTCTGTTGCATCAGTTAGTTTCTGAGCAATGATGTTATTCAGGGGTCTTGGTATGACCGTAAATATCCTGAAACGGACGTATTCAGTCTTGGACTCATTTTCTTGGAGATGGCCACTGAGCTAACCAGGAATGAAGCATATCATGCACGTTTATTACTAGCATCACACCACCCGATATTCTCGCATTTAGGTCTATCGAGATTACCGTTTCGGTAAAACGCTTCGCATCCCAAGTGACGATCCAGAACTGGTAAATATACAAAAGACATCAATCATTGGAATTGATTTTTCAGATCCAATTCATCAATTTGCTCACCAACAAAGATCCTTACGAGAGACCGACCTGCGAAGAAGTTCTGAACAATGCGTTTTTATTGTAATTCTATCGTTCTTGTTGGTGCCACATCAAACAAAAAGCCCACAGCGAGTTGTCTATATCTGTTCATGCATCGTTATCGCGCTGTTTCTGTCGTTCTGATAGATCGATTTTTTCATTGTCTTGTTGTAGCTTTTTGCAATACTTTATTCATTACATTCATCTCCCTTGCAAAAGTCAACCCATAAATCCAACGAAAATCCTCTCCTTGCTTCCATAACCAACTCAATAAACATTGAATGGATTTATTGGATACGGTTTTGCATTATACGATTTTGAATTTCGTATAAAATCCGTCACTTGCTCGAGTAACACACAAAAAATGGTGGAACCGATCACGCTCATCTCCTTTCTCACTGTTCTTGGCATAACGTTGGTTGGAAGTGAGCCCTTCCATTGTTTCCTCGTCAAATTTTATTTTTAGAAGCCGTTTACACCGCCCATGAATTTCTCAAAGGTTTTTTTCTCAAAGATCCGGTCTTGATGAACGTTTGTTCTCTAGGAGGAGATCCAACGACGAAGAATACGTTTCGAGCCGATTTGGAAGGTCGACTAGTGTGTTTCCAAAGTGATTATAATTTCTTTAAATTACAACAAAATTGTGCATTACAGATGGTTCGGTTGAAGCAAGGCCGTTGCGAAAAGTAAATTGGTTATATCGATGAAAAATTAGTTACGTATGCAGGTTGACATTGAGTGGTGGAGCGCTCCGAATTCATCTATGGCTGAAGGAAAACTCCTTTCTGCTTCAACAACGAACAGCACCGGCCACTTTCAAACTAAATGCGACTCCGAGGTAAACCAATTCAACCTTTTAAAAGTAACGATGTGGTTTTAGCTTGCTGAGAATTCAAAACTCTATACTCGAATGATCATTTCGTGCAGCATCAAAAATGACGCTCCATTGTATGCATGTCCCGACAGATTGAGAATGTTCGCCGATGAACCGAGGTTTCGGGATATCTCGTAAGCAGAGTGCAGAGATCTAGAGTCTAATGCGCTAAACAGGTGTGGCAATCCAAAGTGCTCATACGTCATTACGGCAAATATTCTGAGCATCTAACCAGGAGAGACTGTGGTATTTTCGATGATTATTTACTTTTGACTCCAGTATTCAGTATTTCAACATGGCCAATATTGACCCCACCGCCCAGATTGATTCAGTAAAAGTGAAATGTCAGAAGGGAGAAAAGCCATTGTTCTGGGATAAAAGTAAGTCCATAAATTGATTTGTTTTCAACGTAATACTTTCAGCACAAGACATCGTTGACGGTTACGAGCCACTGGAGAATTTTGAATTTACTCCTTAAAGTTCCCCTCCACACCAAAACTTACCCCCAATTTTTATTCGATTTTATGAAATAACGTACCGCCAATTGCATGTAAACAAAGAAATTAGAGCATGTAAATCAAAAATAGGCTTCTGGTGATTTTTTAAACATGAGGGCTTGACATAAGGGACAAGTGTCTCCTACGCGGATATCGATAAGTACGGTAGATTAGACTGGTCGATCTCGATTTGCATTGGAAGATCAGACTAGACACGCGCTCTGTCTCTCTAGCCCCTCTCTCTTCCCCACGCTCTCTCGCCTTGGGAAATCGATTTCCTTGTTGATCGAGAGGCGAGGGATCATTGATCTACCCTCCTCACCTTCCTTTCCTCCGTTGCGCGCGAATTTGAAAAGTTTGCGGGTGTGGAGGGGAACTTTAAATGATTCTATTAGATAAATATCATGTTCATTCTTTATCAAGTGTTTCAAAACGCATTTAAATGTATCCGGATGCATTAGAATCCTAATTAGCAGTCGTATTAGTAGCAGTAGCGGTCTTTTCACAGCCGAGTTCGTCACCACCGTCCTTCAATAATAGTTTAAATTTCAAACATAAAATAAATATTAAAGTGAAATAAACAAATCACACCTTGCAATCAGCCACACCATCACAAATCCTCTCAATCTCGATGCATCGACCGTCTGTACACTGAGCATGTCTGAGGAGTTTACTGCATGTTGAACAATCGCAGTCCTGCAAGGAACGATCTTCTAATATTTCACTGTCGGGTATACGGGCCAGTCTGTTGACTCAAACATGGCGTACATAACAAGATAAATTGTGCAAATCGATCTCACCTTTTCATCACTGTTGTCCGGACAATCAGTCTGACCATTGCAAACCTTGGAAGCAGGAGTGCACTTTTTCAGTGGTTTGCAGTACTGAAAGAGGAATGCATTGTGACTTCCGAAACGGAAAACCAAATATGCTTCAAACTCACCCTAAAGTTGTATTCGCACCATTCTTTACCTCTGTGGTCGAAGACCACTTTGTCGCCGATCCGAAGGTATACCGGTATTCCAATCTAAAAAAAAGACAATAAAGACTTGTGAGAGAGGAAAAGGCACCAAAACAAAACGCTGAATATAGAAGTATATTAGAGTAAATGTAATACCCCATTGAGAAGAAGTGGTTCGTTCCGGTCACAGATCTTGACGCCGCTACTGGCGTGAGCAGAATCGTTACGCCTTATCTCCTCAGTTGGCTGATCAAGTATCTTTTTGAACAGAATTGAGAATAAATTGAAAGTGTTTTTTTTTTGTGTATTTTCGTATAGCTCATGTTCATAAAGCACGGTTAATGCACGAAGTAAACAAAAAAATGGTAACCTCTTCGAAGGGATCAGTTCCGTTGCTCTCAGCAGCGCATACAACAAAAATGGAGAGTAAGTAATATTTGTGAATCATGTCCTGAAGTACATTTCAGTGATATAAATCGAAGAAGACAAGATGAAAAAGTAGTGAACCTGAGAGATTTAGGAAGAAAGTGAAATGGAAAGTTGCTCATTTACGAGGTTGATCTCGTTGTGAGACAATCTGTTTGAGAGGAACAGTGATATCAGTCAGCCACATGTGATTTCTGATCTTGTGATTCTAATTTTGTTTGATTGACAGAAGCCTAAAAACCAAGCATCAGTCACTAACAAGTAAATATGATAAAATTCATGGAATGTTGATTTCGAAATGAATAATATGTAGTTGCCGAAAACAATACTTTTCGGCGTGTGTTCTAGATTCACGATAGATTCACTACTGCACGCTCACTTCACATTTATTGGCCAGTTACTTGCAATTGGGAACAATTTTAATTCCAATGAATAAATTCCTGCTAAATTGTTTTGATGTCACCAAACACCAGAGCAGAAGTTGTGCATTTCTGCAAAAAATTTCAAAAATTTTACCTCTTTTAGTATAAAATCTTCGTTTTCTTTCATTCACTCAGTTGTGCAATGAAGATCTTCTTCTTCCTTCTCTCCATAATATTCTGCTCCATCGATGGCAAATCATTCGACGAGGGCCTGGCCGAAATCCTTACAATTTTAAATAATCCATTCTACAATAAGTATCTTGAGGTAAATCGGTTTTTCCAATCGATAATTTCAGTGTATGAAATAATATATTTTATTTTATATATTTCAAAACAATGAATACATATTTCCCAATTGCGTGCCGCAGAGCCACCTGTGACACGATTAGATGAGACGAGAATAAAGTACGTGATCTTCAAATGCATTTGAATGAGGGTTGGTAAAATCGGAATTTCGACGAAATCTTCCTCCTATTTGGAATCGAGAATCGATTTAGCCGCTTGCTTTCGAGACTCAACAGTCGGAACGAGTCGACTCCAAAAGCGGATCGAGGAATCGACTTGTTCCGATTCTTCCGTCTCGAGCAGGGAAGAGACCGCTCAGTTGATTCTCTTCCATTTGAGGGGACTGACTATTTAGGGCGGAGTCGATCCTCGATGCCCGAATTCAGTTTGGCTTATCCAACCCTAATTTGAAATTTGACAAATTTGATCAGTTGCATCGCATGGTTCTGCCATTTCGAGGACAAAAACGGATGTAGGAACGAATGCAAGAAAAATAGTGAGCTGAGAGTGAAAGTGAGAAAAGTAGACGCAAACGGCGTTCAATAATGAGAAGTTTAGAATCTGGATTACGAAGGATACGCCGGTGATGATGTGGAATTGTGTACGATGGGGTGAGTTGCCGAGTAATGCTCTCATCTATGATATTTGATTTCAGCTGCTACAGAGGATTGAGAAACTGCTCAGAAACCGAGAAAGTGTGTGCGAATCTGTGTGCTATCGAAACGTCTTACCCCGACCGAGAGGAACGTATTCAATACAAAAACATAGTGAAAGCATTCGAAGCTGCGTATAAGAACAGTGGCTAAACAATTGTGACGTGATTTCACAAATGATATTGGTAAATATAATATCTTTCAAGCCGTTCATACGTGTATTATGTTGCAAAAGTTGTATTTCGTTCACGCTAAAAGCATTCCGGCAATGGTACTGTTTTATGGCGCCCTGTAGCGTCCCCTCCCCCTCTCATTCCTCAATGTGTGCATGCTTACAATCCAACTCTCAATCGAATAATGGATGTGGAAAATGCCTTGTTTACTTAATCTCGCCGACTGTGCTTTACGGAGGAGAAATAAATGCATGCAAATTTATCCAAAATTCAATAGATCAATGCAATATTAACTCGGTAAGATCTATCCATAACAGTTCCCTGGCGATAGATGTGGAAGGAATTACACATTCTTGACCTTCGAAGATCTCATAATCGAACGGATCTTTGTTCCCTTAGTGGAGCAAGATTGGTTGGTCACACAAGTCGGGTTCTTTCTACGGCAAGGGGTCTCATATCCGCAACCATTCTCAATGCACTCCGACTCGCAGCAAGGACCTTCTTCACATATCGGGTGGGAATCGATGGGGCCGAGCATTGAGGGGTCCGTGAATTGGGATGAATCGATGTTGACAGTAGGCAGTTGCGGCTTGATCAGGACGCTGAAAAGCAATGAATTAATGGATGACAATGAATCAGCTGAGAAAGTGTGCAAAAGTGGACGCTTTGTTTGCTAACAGAGCCTCTTCAAATTGTGAAATTCGATAAAATATAGGCAAACAATACCTTCTCGGAACGCAGAACGTGCGGAAACCGTCCGCGACTTCCATGAACGTCTGAAATGAGTGATACTTTGCATAGAATTTTGTTGATCTATGATTCGACTGCTGATCAATGGAGCAGCCTATGCCAAAGGAAAAAAATAGAATCAAAACGAACCACCCATGAGCAGCGCACGATCGAGATAGTAAGAAGGATACAGATTGAGACGAGGATTACCTGAAATTGATCACATTAGAAAATAGGCTAAGATACTGAACGAACTCGTGTTCTAAACACGGATCTCTCCATTTCGCGCACTCCCTCAGCGGTCAAAGAGGTGAGAGAGTGTGTGAAATGAACAAACGGTGATGCGTATTTCGAATTATAGAACTAACTTTGAGCGGCATGATCAGCGGGGCAATCGTGTCCATAAATTTATTGAAGTTGTCGTTCACTTGGGTTGGGTACTCCATCCATTGAGTCCTGAATTGCCTTTTGGTCACTCTGAGAATGAGAATAAGCCTACATGTTCTTGCGGAAGTTATCGACGATCTTGCCCGTATCTTTCGACACAGTGAGAAGAGTTTCCGAGATGTTACGTCCTTGTTTCTCGCTGAAAAGGGCACTCTTCATGATATAGAAACAGAGACAGAACTCACATTGATTCTCCGATTTTCTTGATCTCATCTCCTTTGCCGTTGCAGAGTTGAGCGAGCACGCAGAGAAGAAGCACCACTCTCATGGCGAAGAAAGAGAATGGAATGAACGGGCAATCAGAAAGAGGGCGGATTGTTCAGGGCGGAACTGGGCGGAACCGAAGGTGAGAACGTGAACTTTGGCTGGGGCTTTGTTAGTCAGTGAGTGCTATGCATGGCATTTGCAAGCGGAGGTTGCTTGATACAGGAAGAGGGAACGGAAAGAACGAATGTGAGAAGGAATGGGAAGATTGCCGATATGTTTGCTGTGAATTGATAGCAAACATTTATCGAGGACTCGCACTCAGAGACATCACAGAATGTAGTCCATGGTGTATTCATATTGGAATTCATTATTGTTCTGGTTCATTGGGTGTAGGAATCCGGATTTGTTCAGAACCAGATTTGCGAGTAATTGCCCAGTTAGCAGCAGCGATCTTCTCACAATCCAGCTCATCGCCACCGTCCTTCAATAAAATTCAGCGTTATTAATTATCAGTATGTGAATTTACTGTTCCACTTCTTTGTTTGCGAACTCTTTCTCCTAACTGTAACAGACAATATTGTGAAAACAGGGACGTTCAATATTCACCTCGCAATCCACCACTCCGTCGCACACTCTCTCGATGTCGATGCATCGCTTGTTATGACAGAGAGCGTGGCCGCGATTTCGAAGGCACTTGTAACAGTTGCAATCCTGATATTTTTTTCAAAAATAAAGTCGAAAAATTCGGAACAACAATCGACTCACCATTTCGTCACTGGCATCAGGACAATCATCCTGGCCATCGCACAACTTCTCTCGGGGAACACAAGTTCCGAGGGGAGCGCAAAACTGAAATGCCAGTTGTGAGCCACCTACGTTCTTCAAGAGACCATTTACCTTCTCTCGCGGCGCACACCTGCATGTTTTCTCGTCACTTTTCACGCAGTTCACTTGTCCTTCGCACACCGAATATGTATACTTCACACATTTCCAAGTTCCTCTACTGAAGCAGTTGTGCTCATCATAGGAACAGTTATGGCGGTCTGAATCGCCTTAATTTAGTCCTATAGCGCTATGAACTAGTTGCAAACCTTTCCAGGAAGGTTCGAGATTCACGCGCTCTTCTCTGTGTCCGTCCTCATTGGACGTATTACGATTTTCCCATTGACAGTGTGGCAGTTCTGTCCGATTCCTATCACGACACACTGAAAGTAACTTTTATTTGCATTTTTTTCTTTCCTCAGATGTGATTAAGTCTAATATTTGATTTTGTCCACGTAGCTCACTTTTACAGAACCATTCATCGATATGATCGTCGTAGGATATTTTACCATCACAGAAAATATCGTCATCGCTCGTTCTCCAGTCGCGAGGAGATGGACTCTGGAAAGTACAGCATGCTTTATTTTTCAAAGCAACGTGCCTCTCATTTTCGCTCTCTCATCGCCAGAAATAGTCGAGAAAACAATATTTACAATGTCGAAAGCTAACCCGTAATCCGAGATTCAGAAGAATGTCGTTAGGATCGCAGAATACAATGCCTCTGCTTGCCCAAGAAGGATGATTGTGTCTCCGTTCGCTCCTGTGCAATCGCTCCTCCTGCCAAGCAAATTGAGTCAGAAATACGAGTATCCATATTTTTTCATTTCACTTTGCCACGATATCAAGCATGATATGCGACTGCATCATTTGAGAACAATCACCTCTTCCGGGCTAAAGTCACTCTCACTGTTCGCAAAACTACAACTCATGCACAACGAATATGAGAGACATGAAGAGCATTATCTGACATATTGTGCATGAAATCCGTAAACAAAATCGGCATTGATATAAGTGAGCCATCAAAGGAACATGAGAGAGTATGCAGAGGAAATTGAAAGTTACTCTCCTGAGTGATTTATCCTCGGAGTGATGCGACCTAGTGTCCTACATGAAATGATCTATCCCAATTCTGCGTTCAGCATTCAGTGATGTTCACCAGTTGGATTACACGTAATTGATTACTTCGCCAACATCATCCATTCCTCTTCCTTTTCTGGGCACGACTTAATTTTTTTTATGTAGTTGTGTTTGTTTATTCAGTTCTTGAACGATACAGGTTCGAAATGCATTAAAATGTTGATTGGTGAAATCGGTTAACTTTCATGTGTTTCGTATATTTCTCAATCCCAGTATCTCGACGAGTCCTCTTTCTTCGCCTTCGCCGTTGGAATTTCGTGGCTAATCGGGCCAGTCCTGCGCGATTGACGGACGCAGAATAGCTCATCGCGAGCGGTCGGATTCGGGCAGAGCGAGTGAGGACCGCAGG
Source organism: Pristionchus japonicus (assembly GCA_900490845.1). Classification (NCBI taxonomy): domain Eukaryota; kingdom Metazoa; phylum Nematoda; class Chromadorea; order Rhabditida; family Neodiplogasteridae; genus Pristionchus; species Pristionchus japonicus. The sequence goes on along the minus strand of LS507843.1, from coordinate 146,219 downwards.
CGGCTGATCTGAAACCGAATGTTCAATATCGATTACTCCTCTTCCAAACAAAGTGAAATAATAGGCAACTCACTTCTTCAAGCACTTTCCGGTCGATTCACAAGAGTAGGTATCCAATCGGCCTTTGGTGCAGTCTGCAATTAACAAATTAATCATGGCTAAACGATAAAATAGCACCTTCACAAGAGCAGTTCTTCTCATCCGAACCATCCTTGCAATCCTTCACTCCGTCACAGCGATTTGTTGCCGGGAGACAGTTTCCATCGCATCTGTGAGCATCGGAAGGGCACTGAATGATCATAATCAAATTGGTCTCGTGCGGATTATCTTACAGTTTAGTTTTTCTGAAAACGATGGAGATAAATACCTTATCACACTTCCTCTCATCACTTCCATCCACACAATCTCTCACTCCATCACAACGATGCTCGGGAGTGAGGCACTTCAGCTTCTTCTTGTTGTTGAAGCATCTGTAACAAATTCTGATTATGCAAAATTCCAATCTGCGAATATCCCGCTCGGTACTTCAATTAGAAACGGTAATTTCAAAAAGTACGCGTAAGCTTTGTCTCCCTTTACAGTGTACATTTGTCCCTCTCTCGTAGGTCGTTGTGCGAACGTTGCGTGATATAGACTGAACATCATTGGGACCGGAACTCACGAGAAATGGGGCCACTTGGCGCATGCTTTCAGACAGTTCAGCTCGTCTTCACCACCCCAACAGTCGCGCACTCCGTCACACACCTGAATTATGGAATATTATGTTAATTCTCAACCCCGCTGTCCGTATCTGGAGCCCCTCTTCACCTTATCCTTACGGATGCACATTCCATTGCAATAGAAGGAAAAGCGACAGTCACAATCGCCGCTGGAGCATGTGTATCGACTGCACTCTTCCTCACTACCGCCGCCCGAGCACACTTCAGACTTCAGGAACCTGTAAGAGTGGGTTTATACATTATTATTATTTGATGTTTATCCTTACCGCTTGGAGTAGCACGTTTTGATCTTGGGCAGAATCGTGGCATTGGTGATGACGGCACCGCACGCATTAGGGCAGTTCTGCTCGTCGCTCGCGTCCTTTAACGAACAATGATTATAGAGATTCACTTTCATCGGTTAACGAACCTCGCAATCGATCACTCCGTCGCACACTTTGTTGCCGTTGATGCACTCGCCACTTCCGCAGAGGGCGCGCCCTGATCCGGCACAGGTAGAGCACGTGCAATCCTAGAATAGTTTTCTCTTAACCCCTTCAGATGCGTTTCAGTTTTGATCCTATTTTTCGACTGCGCACATTTTGATGAGCATGATCTATGCCGAAAAGGATTTCAGATGTATTTATCCAATTCGACATTGAAAGTGTCTATTTATCACCTTCTCATCGCTTCCATCTGAGCAATCTTTCTCGCCGTCGCAGAGTTTTGCTTGCGGAATGCACTTCTTGTCAACTGCACATAGCTGGAAACAAACATTCTCAAATGATTGAGTTACGAGTTTTTCACATTACCTTCGCTCCATTTCTGCACTCGGTACAATCCCTTTCGTCTCTTGCAACTCGATCGGGTGCTTCTCCAGTGTGCCAGTACGAGTACCAGCGCGTCTCGCAGTCCTCTCGACCATCGCAGACCGAGTGAGTCGGCAGGCAAAGCTCAGCACCATACGTGCAACGCAGCTCGCCGTCAGAGCAACCGGATTCTGAACGGAATGAACTTCTTGATTATGTCTCACCCAGGCTCTGTTGATGCCTTCTCTTCTCATTAGAGTTCGAAATACGGGCAATCGTCTCTTCATTTCACACGCTCTCTCACTGGTCAGAGAGATGAGAGAGTGTGTGAAATGAAGAGACCATTACATGTATTTCGAACTCTACTTCCCATTGCAATACATAGTGAAAAGACTCGATAACATGCATTATTGGCATACTTCATTGACTCACCCCAGCTTCTCTTCAACTCCTCTTTTGCGGTCTTGTTGCATCTCTGATAGAGGCCAACTCGCACGGGAACGCCTCGAGTGTCTTCTCGCATCTCACTTGCAGTGACACACTCGAGGAACCCGTCGGAACCTTTGATTGAGAACGGCGTGCGACATTCTGCAATGTGCAATCGTAGTCATTTTTGATGAGAAGAGATGAGGGCACTTCTGTACTTTTTGGGTCAGCCATTTGCAATGCTCTCTCGCCGGTCAGACAGAGCGAGAGAGCATGTGAAAGTGAGAGACAGTGATAATCTTGACCTGTGCATCTCTTCTCGTCAGACTCGTCCTTGCATTGAGCTACTCCGTCACAGCGCTGGTACAGAGGCAGGATCGCTGTCTGAAACGAATTTGGGGTTAACTTCTGATCGCGGACTCAGAATGCTGCGTAAACACACTCACCGAGTCATTTCTGCACGTGAACTCGAACTCTGTTGTGCAGTTCACGATTCCGGTGCTCTCCCAGCGTCGAAGCGAAGGGACGGCAACTGCCTGAAAAAATAAGGTTAAAACAGGGTCCCATCAAAATATTCTGATAGATGCCACTCTTTCTGACAGTACCAAAACCCCACGCGTTGATTTTAAAACGATGATTGATAACGCCCAACGAGTGGACTGGCATGTCTGACTCACCTTCTTAGCTGTCCTGCTGTCAGTCTGCGTGACTGCAGTGGCGAGCAGAATGAAACTGATACTGAGCAGTGTCTGAGAAATGACAATCATTGCACAAATATGATTCACAAGGAACGTCATTGGAGTAACTAATTGCTTTCCACAGTACTTACTTTCATAACCCGCGGTTGACTGAGAGTTGTGATCATCGCCTATACTCGAACCTCAACAGGCAATTCAATTTGTTGTTTCGGAAATTCAAAGAACATAATTAATCAAGAAGATAAGTGATTCAATAAAAAAGAGAGGCTGTCGAGACAGGCCAGGTACAGGTAATGATCTGACAGGACTGTTTCTGTCACCGACACTCACTGTGGGCGGTGCCGTAAAACATTGAATAAGGGCTATCTTGCCGATCAGCGCCACAAGAGTTGTTACACAATCCATAGAGCTCTCTTTGCCTCTAGATCTCTAGGCCCTAACCACTCCCATATCGATGGTCATTGAGATAAGGCGCGATAGGACTGTTATTATGCCAGATGCTAGCACTCGATAAGAACCTCTTGTCAAGGATAGCTTATCAGAGATGTGATCAGTGATGAAGTGCAGATTTAGGCACGACAAGTTTAGTGTTTACATTTATCAGCCTGATGAAGTGGGAAAAAGTGAATAAACGAGTACATGTGTCGATGCAATTGTAAAACGGAAATTTTTGACTAGACAATCACAAATCCCAGTATCTTGACGACTTGTCTGATTTGCGATTTCTCGTCGACTGACGAACACAGAAGAGTTCATCGCGAGCCGTTGGCTTGGGGCAGAGCGAGTGTGGTCCGCATGCGGCTGATCTGAAATCAAGGAAATTGACAAATTGGAAAATTAAAAATTTGAATGAGCTTAGGAATTTATTATAATTGCCACAAAATCAAGCTACGAACCGCTGCATACACGTTCCGGTCGCTTCGCAGGAATACGTATCGAGACGATTTCCGCTGCAGGCTGAAACGTATTCTATGAGGATGAGAGTTACAAAATATGTTTCTAACCTTCACAAGAACAGTTTTTCTCATCCGACCCATCCTTGCAGTCCTTGATTCCGTCACATTTACTAGCAGGTGGTATGCATCCTCCATCGCACCTGTGGGCATCCGCGGGACACTGAAATTCGAATCAATCGTGAAGACTTAGCTCTTTCATACACTTTTAACATGCAGAAACTAAAAAAACTATACTAAAACTAGCCTTGTCACACTTCTTCTCATCACTTCCATTTGCGCAATCGCGCACTCCATCGCATTTATGATCGATTGTGAGACATTTGAGAACTAATCCATTCACACATCTGAAGACTCTTTTAAAATCTATGCCATGACGGGCAAATGAAACTGACGAGAAGTGCGGATATTTGGCGCAAGCCTTCAAACAATTCTTTTCATCTTCTCCGTTCCAGCAATCTCGTGTACCATCGCACACCTGAAGCGCCAATTTCAAATTTCATTTGCGAACAATTTAATCCGGAAAGCAGAGTCAAACTGTTCACTCACTTTATGCTTAGGGATACACTTCTCATTACAGTGAAATGAGGTGCGACAATCGCAAGCCACTCTTGCGCACTTGCACCACGGATCGAGTCCAGTGCACATCTCGGTTTTCAGGTATCTAAATGGAGTTGAATCGATGATCAGCAATTCATGATCGACCACCTTTTCGAATAGCAGAATTCGATTTCCGGAAGGACAGTTGCATTGGTGACCTCTGCTCCACAGGCAGCAGGGCAGTCTTGCTCGTCACTCGCGTCCTGAAGTCAATCAGTCAACTCGATAATTATACTCCGTTTCGGCTTCGTACCCCACAATCAATGCGTCCATCGCACACTTGATGGCTCTTGATGCACTGCCCATTGCCACACAATGCACGATCTGCTCCAATGCACTTCTCGCAAGTGCAATCCTGAAATGGGTTTGTTCGAAAATTAGCTAGAAATTAACAAAAATTGAATGCAGCTCACCTGTTCATCACTGCCATCCGAACAATCGCTGTAGCCGTCGCAAAGTGAAGCGCTAGGGATGCATTTTCCGGTCGGCGCGCATCTCTAAATGGTTTGATTGATTCAAAGATCTGATTGGCTGTTCCAACGTACCTTTGCTCCATTTTTGCACGTGTTGCAGCCCTTCTCATCGTCTCCGCCCGTCCATTCTAGTTGATAACTCCCATATCGATTACGGTTAGTATACGAGCAATCCTCGACGCCATCGCACACCGAGTTGGCGGGCACACACATGGGCTCGTTTGTGCAGCGAACAGCTCCGGAAACACAACCGGAGGCTGAAATTTCATTCTGATTCGCTGATAAACGAGCACTGTGCTCTGCTAATCGCGAATTCTGCACAGTAAGTAGGCATAGAAGAAGCCGACGAGTCAAAGGATGAAGAAATGCATCTCACTCCAATTCCTCCATAGCGTGTCCGCGCACACCGGGTACATGCTCTCCTCGATATGCTTGTGATTCGGATACCATAAGTTACGCTGCCACAGAGGCAGCCCGTTGACTGAAAAAATAAATTTTCTTCTAGCTATTCCTGGAACCACGCTCACCTCGCTCCCTTTCGGTCTGTGCTTCTCTCTCCTTGCGCAGTTCTCTCAAATCGATGCACTCGAGAGTTCCATCGGTGCGCTTCACGGAGTAGGGTGACTTGCATTCTGCAATACGCCTTTTACTTTTCCACTCAGCACAAACGGTGGAAATCTCACCTTTGCAGCCACGTTCGTCCGACTTGTCGTTGCATTGAGGAACACCATCGCAACGCTGCTGCTGCGGGATCTTCTGAAGGAATAAAGTGTGAGAAATACACTCGGAAGCTGAAACCGATCTGCTCACCTCTCCGTTTCTGCAAGAGAATTCGTTCACAGCAGTGCAATTCACGATCCCTGTGCTCTCCCATTGACGCAGTTCGAATTTGACTCTCTGAAACCGTGCATTAGCCGACATGAACTGAAATAGTGCGATTCATGCCAACCTTGCAATCAGTCTGCGCTACAGCAATCAGCAGCAGAAGGAAGGAACAGCTGAGTAAAGGCTGCAAAATTGAGCGTTTATCGTCTACAAGAAGAAATGCTGATATGGTCTTACCTTGAAATCCTGCAAAGGACTGTGCGGTAAGGTCATCCCAGATGGGCTTGTTCCTGCAGAAATCAAAGATAGAAACGATCATCGAAATACGAATATCAACGGCAACAATTTCTAAAACCACATAATGTACAGAAATGTAGACGCCTGGCCCTAGATATCTGTTTCAGCGATCCTTCCATAATTTCCGAAGCAAGTAGTAGCGCAATATGGGCAGTTGTGGCGCCTGGTTGTGCTCTGACTCTCTCAATCTCACTGTTCTATGAGTGAGCAATTACGCAATCCTATCCCAGGCCTCCCGTTGATTGATGGCAGCGAGATAAAGATGGGACTACTATTAGATGATGCCAGTTGATAATGAGATAACGCAACCACCTGTGCCATGAGCTGTCTTGAGCTGAGATCAGTCTTTAGCCGATGACATTTGCCTTCGAGGAGTCATTGTTTGCTCGGAAATACATTTTATTCATCAGAGATATCAAATTACAGAGTGGAAAACTCTTAGACAGTATCGATAGACGCAGTGCTCGTTGACGGAGTCGATCGGGTGAGTGAAGTGAAAGAAATTGTGGGGCTCTGAGCTACTTTACAGTCGCTGTCAACGGATCCACTAACGGATCGACGAATGCAAGGGACGAGACACTTGAGGACGATCACAACGATGAATGCGACAGCGCAGACGAGGATCAATACTGCCGTCCCGATTTCTTTGATTGATTCGATTCTTCTTTCTCGTCTGGTTTGCATTGCTATCTTTCCCTGAAAAGAAACCGATTTTCGAAAATTGAGAAAATAGATGATCAACTACAACGCAGTCGGTAGTGCATGGTGTATACGGAGATTTAGCAATGGAAGACGGAGTGGTAATGAGCGGTAGCCATTTGCAACTGAAACAGAAAGGGAGAAAGGTGAATTCAAAGATGTCATGAATTGCCAACCCCGCCTTACCTTTCAATTTGTATGTCTCCCATCGCCATGAAGCACACGTATCGCCGATTGCTTATTTCTGAATCCAGTTCAATTGTACGATGGTAGGAGTTCATCACAGGTCCCAGTTCAACCTGTGCTATTAGGTTCTGCATCGACTTTTTTGAGTAATTTAAATGGAAAATGAGCCTTTAATCTGTACCGGAATGCTGTAATTGAGCACTTTCTGCGTCTCCGACTTGTGTGCATATCCTACCATCGTGCCGTACGATTCCTTAATGAGCATTGGATCAGTCTTAGCGTTTTCTTATCGGCTCACAAGGAACGTTATGTTGAGCATGTGATTGGAGTGTCGATCCACAAAGATTTCGCCTTCGAAACTTCCCAAGTGCGCTTGAGGGGTCTGCTCGAATTTCATGCGGATCTAAACGGGTTTGTAAAACTATTGAAACTAATTCAAATACAAATTAGTAAGCTGCTTACCTCGATGCTAACTTCTTCGTTGTTCCTGACTCTGACGCTATTGCCCTCGTGAGCCGCAGAATCTACCCAGTCCCAGTCAGCGAGGTGATGGCCTGTAAAAAAGGAGTCGGCTATCACCAAAACGTCTTGCACAAATCACAAGAGTTTGCTTGAGATGATCAAACTTCGAATTATTGATTTTCAGCGGCAATTATTGCTCAAAGGCGTAACAAAACCGTTACCGAGATCGAGCAGTTCCAGTCCTTTGGCTTTCCCGTTGTCATTAAACAGGTATTGAGATGCGTTGAACGAAATGTCTATGTCATTCTTCACACAGTTGTGCAGTTGCCCAAGCTGAAACGAATTGTTGCAGTTCTTTGAAGGGTTTTCTGTAATGCAAAACGTTCAAACCCCAGTTCGAGCGAATTTAGTCAATTCTTCTTTATTCCATTTCCCGTTTTTCTTCTTCATCCATCCAAGCTTGCTCAGATTCATTTCCTTCTCGTCGTTCAATGAGACTCCTCCGCGAAGTTCGCTCGTCCCTGAACATTTTGAATCATCTCTCTTTCTCCGCTCGGATGAATGTTGCCCTAGCACAAGAAACGCTACCTTCTCTGAGGAAGTACAAATCTTCCGTCGAAAGGCTATTGATTGGCTCGAATTGATTGGTACTTGCCGATACGGATAGTTTTTGACCACCAAGACTCTCGATTTTAGTAGATCCGTTTAGGCGAACCTGAAATATTTCTATCTTACCTCAACAGTGACATTAGCTTACCTGAACAACTCTCCCATTGAGGTGGATGAACTCTGCAAAATTAGGATCCTTTCCGAAATGTGCATATTTCATTACGATATTTGTCTTTGGTTTGCCGAGCTTTACTGCGATATAACTTTGGTTCTGAAAAGAGTTTCTAGATTCAATTGTCATTTGGAATATGATCAATGAAGTTTGAAACAAAACAGAATTTTAAATTCTCGCAAAATGCCTCACTTTGTACGGTTTGATGGAAATGGTACAGCAACCCGCGGCTCTTCCGCCTTCATCACATCCTTCGATTGATTCATTTCGGTCGTAGGAAAGAAGGTACCAAGGCAAGGGACCCGACTCCAGGTCTCTGCATACTTTTGAAATGAAGTCAATGAAAGCTTGTCCACCTGTTCCTATATTGCTCGCAGAATGAACGGTTTGCGTTGCATTTGCACTGGCATGCTGCAGACACTTGGGGAATAGCGAATCGATATGAGGAGACAATAGGATGGATCTGCTCGATTCGCACGAGAGTCAGGGTGTGCTCGAAGATAGTATCGTGTTCCTGGAAAGAAACTTTCGGATTCACTAACCTATATCTGCAAAACGGAAGAAAACACAATCTTGCTCTTTTTTGCGGGATTTGTTATTTATCGATAGTTAGTTGCGTTGTTACACACATTAGGTGGAATACCAATACACGCTTGACGAGAATCAGATTTCAGCGTAGCCGAAGCAGTCCAGTTGGAGATGATGGTGACTGGAGAGGAAAGGGACTGGAAAGGACAGCTTCAATCGAGAATAAATCGTAAAGTTCCACTAATTTCTGCCTACAAGAGAGAAAATACGCACTTTGCATTGCTCGATTGGAAAGGAACTCATTGGAAGAAATAAAAGGAGACAGAGGACGGTCCAATTCATCCTGAACGATGAGTTATACAGACCAAATGTGATTGTTATTAGTCACTGAAAACAATGCGTTGGAGAAATGCCAAAGGTCAATACGTATGATGAGATAGAGATAGCGTGAGATAGGTGCGGTCAAGGTGAAATACTTAGGTGAAACGATAAGTGTCAGCTGTGTCACTAATAGATAGCATGAACTACCAAAGAACAACGGAGGCGGAACGACAACTGAGTCCTTTGCCTGTAAAAAATTGGTCACGACAGATCACGACCCAATGAGCAGTGTCCTCAACAGGGCACTGCTAGGATGGCATTTCAAAGACGGCACATTAAACAAAGATGCGCTACACTCGATTTTCTCCAATTTTTGGTCTCCAATTTTTGAAATTCAATAAGTCATCAGTTACTTATTAATGATGAGATTTCCCTCAAGTGCAATCTCTTTTCCTATTCATGACCCCTCTCTTACAATTCATGCATCAATACACCCTGTGGCGTTGTTCACCATAGATTCTTCAGGTGGGAAAATAAAGTGTCCATGATATTACAAGCCAAGCCAACATTGTGCGGTCCGAGAGAATCTAATACAGTCGTAAAAATCCGTATCTATCGAGTAGCTCCTAATTGATAATGACTATGTCGTCCCTCGAGCTCCTTCCTCAGGAACTGTCATTGATGATAATGGAATACGCGGCGGAGTCAATTCTGCATCTCAGATTGGTGGGTTCGCTACTGAATATTTATGAACCCTCTACCAACTCGTTGAGAAGACCTTCCAGATTAACGAGATTCCTTATAGTCTAAGCCATGCCCAATTATGTCTCTGTTCTAGGCTTCTCGTCTTCTTTACACACGCGTAGAAAGGCATGCAGTGGGCAGTTCAATCATCGTCAAGGAGCTTACCGTATCACCCAAGGTTATCAGTATTATTGAACAATAGGGCGATGAACAATAGTCGGAATCGGAAATATTTTCTAGATTGATTTTCTAGATTGAAAATGATCCAGTTTCGGACATTATTATGGGCAATTTGAAAATGTAAGACATAATGTTTCAGAGACCCCGTTCAAACATTTTCGATTTCAAAGCAGTAGTTTCCATTGCAATGTCAACAATCTTCGAGTTGAACTGCATAAATAACAAAATTCCACTTCATCTGATCTCTCAAATCTCACGAGACCTCACGAATGTGAGTCTACCAGATTTGTCAAGAATGTGAATATCTGCTTTGAGGCATACTACTGGAGCTTAGACGTCACTGATTTGGATATGATAAGCCGCTTCAGAAAATGCATAGGTAAGAAGCTTGAAGTAGTGGAGCTGCATCAATGCGGAGATGAGAATGTCAAGAATGAGTTGAAAGCGGTGTCTGAAATCATTGAAGGAACTATTTTCGCGAAGCTGTCCGTAATAACCGAAATACTTTCGGACGAAACAATGTAAGTTTGAATTTCCGCATCAAATCCATAGATGCATTTATTTGAAGGAACCATTTTCTCAAAATAATCGAGACCAACAAAGTGGACCATTTTTTGCTTGATGTTAGAAATGTTGAAATCACGGATAAAGGTAGACGATGTAGACGGAATTGAATTGACTTTCTATGAAATTTAGTGGGCGTACTGTACAAGCTCTCATCGCTCGTTCTTTCTTTGGAAATCGAGCAGCGAAGTGTTGAAGAAATTCTCAGAAACCACAAATACTTCTTCGGTACACTAGATGAAGAATGGGCTACGATCATTATCGAAATGTTGTCGAGAAAACTCAACAATTTACAAATTGTGAACGAGTATTATCCGAAATATCTTGGAAAGACCGGTATCGATCTTCTCAAACAGGTATGCTTTGACTGAATCAATCGCTAAACCTTAATTTCAGCGTCTTCCTAAACTAGAGAAAAATGTTAATTTTGAAACAACGTGTGATGCCGTTGAAATTTCGTACAATTCCATGCTCAATGAGCACTTGGTGTCTGTTTCGAACTTTGGACACAATTATTTTGACTATGAGCAACGCGTGCTTATCTGAGCGTCAAGCATGTTTCTAATGAGAATGAACGGGGACAGAGGGAGAGCTGCGTCTGATCAACTTTTTGGCATTATGTCATTATCAGAGAAAAAAAAATGCATTCCATTCGGTTCTCATTTATTTTCTATTGTTAAATGTTGTACGCTGTATCGTCAAAAAACATAACTGTTGATCACTTTGCTGTTGTTATAACTTTAGACGTACAAGCCAACACTTCGCTAGAGACAATAGATTGCATCAAAATGTGATGACTTCTGAAGACACGTGGCTGTTGTTGCTGCCCAAGATAGAAGTTGTCTTCTTCAATCCGAGAAAGGAGCGAATCGCTTGACGGTATTCCGTACTGAAAAGGAATATCTTATTTCTCTAAATCACTTCATCAAAAAATTTTTGACCACGTAGAAAGAGATGCTTGAGATTCTCGTTCGATGGAAATGTCAAACCCATTTGTAAAGGCTAAGTGGCTCAACCTTATCGTGTAGTAGATAACAGTCTTGAACGCGATTCCGATGTTGACGAAGAGGCAAGCGACGTAGTGGAAGGGCGGACGATGTTCTGTAGAGGACCAATGAATGAGAATCACCGCCAAGGACGATCAAAATGTTTATAAAATTCATACAAACACAGGTATTTCCCATAAGAAAGTATGTGTTATATTTTTGTTGCTTCTAAGATTCTATCAGATCTATCGTACTGGAAGGGCGGACGATGTTCTGTAGAGGAGATGATGATTCACTGGCTTCGGTTTTACTTTGGTGTCGTATGCAAATCGCATTCAATATTGCTCTGACGTTAACCGGAGAGCTATTTGTTCATCTCCTAATGTTAGGATTACGAAAGGGCGGATGATGTTCTAGTGATGACCAATGGATAAGAATGATTGAGACTTGTTCTTCGTAATCTAGCTGTCTTTTCTCATTTCCGGTAAGACATTCAACAGTAGGCAAATGAGTGGGATATTCAGTGTGATAAGGCCATGCGTAGCGTGACAAAAGCGCACCCGGAACAGCAATGACTTGTGATAGGTTGATGAGTGCGGTGGAGATGAACCAGCCCGTCACTTCCACCGTCATCACTACAGCCATACTGATGAAGACCTTGCGAGAGTCGAGTGAGACTGAAATTGAGTCGGCCAGACAGAGGAGTTTGCTGTTCAAAGATTGCGTGAATAGCGCAAAGCAAACCAAGCGAGAGAAGTGCGGAACTGTTCAATGCTAATGAGCAGATTCCGCTGGAATGCTGCCTAATAAGGAAATGCGATAAGTTGGGTGTGGTGGCACTTCTCTAGTTCCCCGGAAGAATGGTTCAGTTTTGCTGATTCCTAATACAGTATTTCCGATGTCGGGGATGGAACCGGAGTGCTAGACAGAATGAGAAAACTGCTCACTGCTCTTCCTCCTCAACGTGAGCCACGTGAAAAGGTAGAGAAGCGCGGAGACGAGGTTGAGACTGTTGAGAGACCGCGACCACAGACCGAGTGCAGCCCCGTGGAAGGGCGATGGCATTCCGCAGATTAGCTTCCTGCGAATTGTTCATCGTTGAGGGAACAGACGGGAACAATGGAGATGTCACACTAGAGTTTGAAATGATGTTCATCGTCTCTTCATTTCGCATGATCATTCTCAACATCAGAGAGACGAGAGAGGATGCAAAATGAAGAGACGATTACCGATATTTCGAACACTATTACTCACTTCGGAGTCCAGTACGCGATCATCAGATACGCAGTCCAGCAGGAGAACAGGGCAATTGAGAGTAGTTGGAACTGAATAAATGAATTCTACCCTCGAAATTTCATCATTGCTGATTTGGGCTCACTTTGAGTAACTTGTGCGCTAGTCTCTTGTATTCCAGAGCGGCCACGACTGAGAGCATTCTGTCGATGCCGATGCACAACACGCAACAGGCGCCCGCGCCCATCCCGAGTTCGGGCAGAAACTGAGAAGATGTTCTTTTGCTTTATCTCACCCTTGATTTTCGCAGGCAAAAAATATAACAAAAAAGAAAAAAAAACTGCTCACTTGCATGCAACTGCAGTAGAGACTGTCGATGTAGTATTCGGAGAAGAGGATGGGGAAGAAGACGAGGTAGCCCATCTGGATTTATGTTTGAATGATCTTAGGCCCAGCTAGGCTCACCTGATGCACGACATCGAACAGTGCACAGCATCCAATGAGGATGTTAGCTGTGGATCGAAGGGATCTGGAATACGATATTATTCATGATTGCTAAGCGGAAAGAGTTTGCAAGAAAGAGGTATGTTGCATACTTCGTTCTAATCGTGGTCGCTAGCAGCAGTGAGTTGAGACAGACCCCGACTAGAGATGTCAGAGCGAGGAAAGGGTAGATGGTACGGGCGATGCTCCATGCAAATGCGTCCATGATGAATCGGAAATCACACGTTGTTCAACAGCTCAGACGGATAGGCTGAACTAGAATACCTGAAAAGAAATGAACGGCACAAAGTGAAAAGTGTCTCAACGCAAAAGTTTGAGAGAACGTTAGAAATGGAGCGAGAAAGAGCTGATCACGAATCATTATGAGGAGAATGATGGTTGTATTACTTTTTTTGTGATGAAAGGTCATCAAGATAGGTCAAGAAAGGTCTTGGAGTGAGGTACATCGGGTAATAGGTACCGCCTCAGTCGAGCTTACAATTTATCGAGGTATGTTCAGTGATCGAAAATGGACATTGTGAATCAAAATAACAGCATTTAAAAAGTGTTTACATTGCTACAATATTTCCAAATGTTTAATTTTGAGTTTTATTTCATCATTTGTCGTTTCGAAAATTTCAAGTTTGTAGTTACCGACTTGAGCTTCCATCGTATCGCTTTTTGCGTGTAGTTCCACTTTTCTTTCCGAGCTGTGAAGAAACTGCACAAAATATTTGTATTTCATAAACTCCGGTTGAGTACTTACACGAATTAGACTTTCAGCACTGGCTTGAGTCATGCAAGGGGTATTGGTGAATAGGAATAATTCTCTGCAGCCACCACTGAATATAGACTGTATGATCATTAAAAAATCAGCAACTGAAGCGTTCTTCTCTTCCATTGAAATTGTTATGCATTTTACTACTTCACCTATTTGTTTTAGAAATTCAATAGATTCTGAAAGGGGTTTCATTATTTGTCTCTTGTATTCGATAACACCTTACCTCTATTAAGTGATTCCAGTTCACATTTAACTGTAGTTGGTACTATATGCTTAATAAATTCGAGCTGATTGTCGCTAAATACTGGTTTTATGGGACCCTCGAATTGGAAACTCACAAGCTACTAATACCAAAATACTGCCGAAATACATTTATGTTCTTCACACAGAGACCATCGAAGAAATTAATGCATTCACGAAATAATTGAGTTTCCATATTGCAGATTTGGATTGATGTTAACGTTGCTCGATGAAATATTGGTTTTATAAACTCGAAAAATATTTTCAACTTAGCTAACGGCACTGTGATTATAAGAGTCTGAAAAAGAGTTAATAAATTGTTCTGAAATTTGAAAAAATTATAGAAAAGAAAAAGCACGTTCAGTGTTCTGAATTTTTCACTCTCAGTACAGCATATGCTATGATGAAAGTCAAAATATACCGTTCTAACCTTTTCAGAGTCTTCGCAAACGATATCACATTCGCTATGCACTGAATGTCTCAGCAACCAAGGAAGAAAACATTTCCACATAAAGTATGTCTTTTTGCATTTGAAGTGGATGCAGACTTCATGATAGTGCATATTCTTTTTCAAGTTCTGTGAATTTTATTGAAATATGAAGTAAATCTATCAACTCACCACACAATTGTAAGCAGCAAAAAATTTGATAATGGTTTTGCGAGCTGTGAGAATTGAAACATCAAATTTCTGTTTCACTGCCCTGCCCACCTGCAAAATGATATTCAAAATGAGCTTCAGAAACACTAGCCACAAACTTCTCTCAACTGTATTAGTGATCTTTTCTCAACAAATTTGGCAATACGATCGAGAGCTTTCCTTGGAAGTTTTAGAACGTCGACCGGCATATCTTGAATTGAATCTGACAAATGGATGTAACGAAAATATCGATAATCCGCTTACAAGCACTGGTGGTGTATTTATTTACGCGTGAAACTACAATGGAATGGGCTTTGCGCGTGCCTCTGGCATTGCTGAAGTGAACTTGTAATGAGGCTAAGTTTGTTGTCGATATGTGGTCCTACAGTCCTGGTTGTTTCCCTAGTGAAAACAATCCGTCCCGGCCGGTCGGGGACGGTCCCAGGCGGTCCTAAGCGAATGCGTTGATCGAGGAGTGAAATTTAGGAGAAAACCAAGTAAGGGCGAGGAGCTCGTGGGTTGCACTATCGATTTCACACGACAGTATATTTATTAAAAAATTCTATAATCAGAAAATTGAAGGATAACTGTGTGCACTTTGAGTGATAAAGATGAAAACAGGTTGAACTTTTTTACTACCGTAATCCTTTTACTTCTTCTTTTCGTTTTTTAACCAAAAATGCCACCACTTTAACGCCAATTTCCTAACTATATGATTTTTTAATAAATATACTGTCGTGTGAAATCGATAGTGCAACCCACGAGCTCCTCGCCGTTACTTGGTTTTCTCCTAAATTTCACTCCTCGAGCAACGCATTCGCTTAGGACCGCCTGGGACCGTCCCCGACCGGCCGGGACGGATTGTTTTCACTAGGGAAACAACCAGGACTGTATTATTCAGCAGAAAGTTGAATGGAATAGATGCTAACCAGTGAATTATGAAAGACGAACTCTAGCTTGTGACCATAGATCTCAATCATTTTATGTGATTAAAATTTCTCAAGTAATGAAATACAATATTGAATAACTAAAGTGACCCTGGAAATAGGAGTTGAACGCAACATTATCATCAAAATACAATCGTTTCAATTCTCAAGAAAATATTCAAAAGTTGCAGCGTAAAATTACTATATGTGAGCGATTTTGATCGTTCTGTTGTAATTTGCTTCCACTTTATAGGTACCGATTTGAGCAGTTGATAAATTTTCGTGTGCGTCTCCCATTATACATACCTTTCTCTCCAAATGGTGAAGAAACTGAATTTGTATTCATTATTTTCACTAAAAAAAAACTGATCGAGTTACTTGAACGAATTTCTCTGCATGTTCTTGTTTAATCGGAGCAATATTGTCAGCGAGCAGCAGTTTCGTGCACTTTCCACTAAATATATTCTGGACAACCGGTATAAGCTCGCTTATAGTGCAGTAATATTTATCCAGAGACAGGTCAATTCTATCCACTAATTTTCCTAGATGATGTAGAAAATTAGCCGTTTCTGAAATCACGTTTTACTGAATTATTGTCACCAATGACAATTTTTATTTGAAGCTCTAAGCTGACCTCGTGTAAGTGCTGTCAAGTAGCAAACAATTCGGGATGGCTGTATATTTCTCACTGATTCGAGCTGTTTATCGCTAAAATAAATTATAAATAAATGTATGTTTCGCACTATAATAGATGAAAAAACACGAAATCACAAGCTATTGCTACCGAAATCTCCCTGAATGAGATTCATTCTGCTAACACGGAAACCACGAAAGAAATTGATGCATTCGTGAAATAACATCGGTTCTATAACAGAAAATTGGACGGACATGAACTCGGCTCGGGTTGTGAGAGGTTTAAAGAGCTCGAAAAACTTGATCATATCCTCTGACGGCAGTGAGATGGCAAAAGACTGAAAAAAAAGAAAACTTAGTCGTAGAATAGTTTCAAGAACAACGCTTAAAAATTATCCCACATTCTCAGAGTTATCGGAAGCAGCTTCGTATTCAATCAGTTTTGAATTTCTGATCGCTAATGCAGTGCAATACTTCCACATCATGTAATGTTTTCTGCATGTTAAGGCGATGTAGAGCACTGGCCAGTTTGTGTTCTTATCGACGTTCTGAACAAGTTTTTGAAAAGATTTAGAAAACGACCCTAAATTACCTTATATTGGGTTGGTCCATAAGTTTTGCACGATTTGATCACTTTGATATTCTGATCCCAAAGACCATCAGTATTCAAGTAACAAAAGCCTACTAATTCACACCTATTGAGGCCTTGGATACCCTCTCTAGCGCACGTTCCCATTCCTCTGGTTGATCATTTCTACGGGTTTAGTAGGGCTCGAAAGTGGAAGTGTCACAGC
>LS507843.1:92284-125062 GCA_900490845.1 Pristionchus japonicus | reverse complement strand
GGAGGGGGATTCTTAAAGGTTCCATGGAGGGCCAGTCGATGGAGCACGCCGTAGGCGTGCGGAAACGGCTGGTAATATATATTTTATTTGCAGATCTGGTCATCGAGCGGACTCTGGGTTGTGATGGCAATGAGTTATGCTCTTCCAGTATGCATTTTTAGTTTCATGATCATCAATCAGGTTTGTGAAATTGATCTGTCATTTCATTTGCATACCTCAATTCAGGATGCTCTGTACATCGATATTGGTGAGGGAAAAATGAAGTATGCTGGCATAGAGAAAGTGCCAACTCTGGTCAGATAAGCGAATCTCAATTCCCATGTAACATCCTCTTTCAGATCGCTAAAATACTGATCACATCTGTCTTTGCTTTGTTTATTGTAGTGACTCTACCTATGAATGCCGCACTACTGGTAAAGATGCGAATGTTGAAAAAGGAAGATGTAAGCCCAAATGGTTTGCCTTCTGTTCAAATGGTTAGCATCTCAGGCGAATACCTTTCAAAAAGAGAAAATGTACTTGGGGTACGTGCTCGCAATTACGGCATCACACTTCATTAGTGGAGCTCACCAGGTTACATTTCAAAGGATCATGGAAATAAGATGAAATATTTTCCAGATATTTTGGCTCGTAGCGACCCTAACAGATAACCGCGAGTTGAACACCGTCGCAATGAACCTTGTAAGTAGCATTCTTCTGTTAAGGACACAAAATATGTTTCCAGTTCGCGTATCCCAACACGATCATCACCTTCACTTCTCCCATCGCTCTCGTTCTGATGTCACAGCAAGTCCGAAATGAGATCAGATACTTCTTCACTCGACAACGAGTCGGATACAGAGGCACCGATTCTCATGTTTCTATCAGAGTTATTTCATCGATGTAACAGCCAATGTCAAAGACGAGAAATATAAAATGTTTCGCTATCATTTTCTCGTTTTTCTTTCTCAAGTTTGTAGTTTGTGTATGTGCTCGAAAGTTCAAGATGTAAGATAACTCCGAGGGGTGGCGAAATACATACATTCCTGGAAGCATCGTTGAACGCAATCAAAATGCAATTTCGCGCGATTCATTTAGCATGTTTTCGAAAGTCTGGAACGAGAAAAAGAGAGTAAGCCAAAACATCTGCACTATGACATTTACTCACCACGTTGGCACTCAAAAGAGACTGAATTCCACATTCTTCATTAGTCGTCTTGATGCTTTCGACCAGTGAGAAGCTCACATTCATAGGTTAGTTCAAATCGTAGAACCTTAGAGAATTGCAACTTCAGGCAATATTTCGGAACTATTTGTGTGTCTCGGATACATAGTTCTGATTACTGCAATATTCACAACTCGAACTGCTACGTTGAAGAGTCCTTTCTACAGGATTTTCGCTGTTACAGGTAGAGTAACAATCAAATTTATGAGTAAGAACCAGAATTTGGCTAAGGCATTGCGGCAGTGCTCAATGTTATAGTGGTGAATACGCTCCGCATGTTCAATCAAGTTTTCTATTTGGGCCCTGAATATGGTTTGTAAAGGAGAAATGAAATTTAATAAATCGTCCTCACTCAGGTCAAACTTGCAACTTCCTTGTCTACTTCAGTCACAATTTTGTCTTCGCTCATTCACTACTCAAAGCGATGCAAATTATCAATCGATTCACCGCACTCTACCTCCCCTTCAAACACAAAAAGGTACGTTGTTTTTCACCTGGCTACACCACTTATAAAAACGTACTAGATCACGAACACTTCTTTCTTTCCCTTTCATCCCTCCATTCTTTTAGTGATTATACTCTGCAGTAGAGTTCGCAATTCGGGTCGGGTAATCGGGTAGGAGACCGGGTAGGAGACAGGAGAAATGAGGAATGAGATTACCCGACATCCGAGGTTCAAAATGATCCATTACCCGACATTCGACTCAATTTTCTAAGAACGCATGACCTGGAATCGACTCAAAAATGGAGCATTGTGATCAGAAATATCTAATCAGTGGATCCGGGCCTGTTCTCAGCACTTTCCAAAGCAAATGAACCATTTCTAGAAGAAGTTTGTTTTGAGTGGAAAACGAACTGTTTGCAGCAAAATCTTATTGAAACGTCTTTGTTTATGCTTCTGGTGCCTTGAAATTGGTTTTATCGATTTTGAATAGGGTTAAAGGTTTGAAAACTACATTAGCGCGTTGAAAACAGAGCGAAAACACGATTCACGCCCCTAAAACTTTGTTTTCCACACATCTTATCTATGCATGCCATGACATAGAACAATCATAATCAGTCCAGAAATGAAATAATGAAATGAACTCACTGAGGATTCGGGTTTATGAGCTTTGTAAACAATTGATCTTGTTTGGTATGAGAATATGCGACCTCAAATAGCTTTTATGGTGTCGAAATAGCTAGAAAGGGAAGAAAAGAAAGGCCAAACCAGAGAAATCCACACGATAGACCGCGCGCGATCAACGGAGAAGGTCGAAATGGTGAGTTATTAAAAATGAGCTCAATTATCATAACCGATGTTGTTTATCTAATGCGCGGATGTCGGGTAATGGATCATTTCATTCGGGTTACCCGACATTCTCCTCCCTCTCATTCCTCACTCTCGGGTACCCGAGATGTCGGGTAATGTCACATTTCGCACTCTACTCTGCAGATGTGGTCTTCCAATATTCTTTGGATAGTCATGGCGGCCATTTTTATTCTTCCAATGGGTGTTTTTAGTTTCATGGTTATCAACCAGGTTCGAACCGAAGTAATTCACGTTTAAATTTGATTCTCCAGGAAGCTCGATACATTGACGTTGGCGGAGGAGTAAAGAGATATGCAAGCACAGATAGAACGTCTCAATTGGTGCTGTATTCATTTCCTCGAATATTTCATTCAACTGCATTTTCAGATGGCAAAAATATTGATTTCGGCAGTGTTTTGTCTTTTCATCATTGTTACACTTCCATTGAATCTCATGCTCGTAATGAAGATGCGGAAGCTAAGAAAGGACGATGTTGAAAGAAAATCCTCTTGTTGAAGCTGATTGATATTTCGCAGATTACGCTTTTCAACAAGGAGAAAATGTATCTGGGCTATGTACTTGTTGTTACGGCAGCTCACTTGATCGGTGCTGCTCATCAGGTTTGATTTCGTTAACTGATAGGCAAACATAATTCACTTAGATTATGTGGCTCGTCGCGACTGTTACTCAGAACGTTGCTTTGAACAGCGTTGCGCAGTTCAGTGTAAGTAATTTATTTGCATTACTGAGTGAACATGAGAGATGAAGGATAATTGTTATTTTAGTATGCCTATCCCAACACGATTATCACTTTCACTTCACCAATCGCTCTATTTCTGATGTCAAGTCAAGTCAGAAGCGAAATAATGTTATTTGTCACTCGCAGAAAAGCAGGCAGCGTAGATGCCAATGTTTCAATCAGAATTACATCTTCAACGAATAATACTTAGTTTTTTTTCATTCGCAATGGTTCATCTTTTTATCTTGGTCAATTGAAGTATAATAAATGAGGCTAATAAATATTGAATAACGCTGTCCTAATGAAGGAGATTATGATAATATTAAGATGGGATGAAGTAATAGTGAGATAATGTGGATGAAATACAGTCCGGGTGGCTTCCCCCGTGAACACGGATTGTCCCGGATGTCCCGGGACGGTCCCCGGCGATCCCTGGCTTTTTTTAGGCTAACGCAGAAATATATTTGATATGTGCCCTGTTGTTTCGTTAACCTCGTGGGATTGGCCATCGATTTATATCGACGTAATAATTTATTTCAATTTCATTTAATAGCAAATTGAAAGAGAAGTGGCATCAATATGAGCGAATCGGTGAAAACAGGTTTGACTTTTCCATTTACCGTAATCTTTTGACTCATTTTTCGCAACATTTTCGCATTTTTTCTTTGTGGCTCTTGCACTTCTCCTTCAATTTGCTATTAAATCAAGTTGAAATAAATTATTACGTCGATATAAATCGATGGCCAATCCCACGAGGTTAACGAAACAACAGAGCACATATCAAATATATTTCTGCGTTGGCCTAAAAAAGCCAGGGATCGCCGGGGACCGTCCCGG
This sequence comes from Pristionchus japonicus, assembly GCA_900490845.1. Lineage (NCBI taxonomy): Eukaryota > Metazoa > Nematoda > Chromadorea > Rhabditida > Neodiplogasteridae > Pristionchus > Pristionchus japonicus. The sequence goes on along the minus strand of LS507843.1, from coordinate 120,991 downwards.
GACATCCGGGACAATCCGTGTTCACGAGGGAAACAACCCGGACTGTAGTCAATTCAAACAAATCCTGCAGTTTGAGCATCTCAATTTGTGATCGTATCGAGGAACGAGAAGACATCCGCAGCAATGTCGAGATTCATCTCCTTGATTATCGCCAACTGAAACAAATTAATTTAAAAATTATTCATAAAAATACATGAAAAATGCCTGAAAAACTACTCACTGTGCATTCTTCAAGGGAAGCAACTGAAGGAAAAGGAGAAGCTGATACTTTAGATGCAGAAGAAGACAAAGCACTGCCGGTCGTTGTTGTCAACTTGAGAATCTCCTGGAATTTATTTTCAAACTAGACTCAAAAAATATTCATGGAATGACAGCTCAGACAAATTTGAGCTAACTTACCTCAGAGTAAGCATCAAAATCCTCATCATCAGTAGAAATGAACTCTTCCTTCTTATCCAAGGCGGACTCATCATCACTGAACTGCGACTCAGAAGATGCCGAGTAATCTGAAATACTCACTCATTACCATCGATGAATCCTGTTGTGGTTCTGTTCTTTTGAATTGATGCACAAATAAACAATGCGAAGGAGAGAGCACTAACCAATGCTGGTAGAAGACGAGATGGAGCTTGACTTGACACGATCTTTCTTCAACTCGAGCAGAATCTTCTCTTGCTGGAGCTTCGGAGACTTTCTGTCCGAGCTTGACACAGAGGAAGTACGCTGTAAATGAATGTTTTGAAGATTTCAAATAGTTGTCGAAATCAATCGGAAAGGCTCGAGGTGAAATCAAATGTTCGAATGCTTCAATAGATGACTGCTTTGGTACTTGTCGCACTGTACTAACAGTTGGCCGGATGCTTACCTCGGATTCCTGGCGACTGATGTGCTCAACTGTGTCGTCCTCGTATGTGATCGACACCAAGCGCACAGGAGGAGGAGCTTGCACAACCGGGGACTGCAAAATGATCATTATTAATTATGGGAATAAGGAAATAAAGAATAATCATGAAAATATTTTTAAAACTTACATGAACGATGTGTGCAATGACGAAGAGTACGGATCGGAGTCTCTCAACTTCGTTGGCGAGAGGGTAGAGTCTCTGAAAACGAATCCTTAGGCCCAATTTTGGCGAGATATTTTAGAAAAATGGATAAACAACTCACGCATGGGTACTTCATGATATCTACCGATCTTCTCATCGAATCAAGCACAAATTCGAGTTGATCGCACACTTCCATGTAGTACCAATTGAAGAAGGAGTGCTTGCGCCTCTCGAAGTTCTCGTCCAATTCGCCGACGATTCGGCGTGGCGGAGTGGGCATGTAGGGAAGAGTGCTGCAAGAATTCGGACCAGTTAGTAGCCTCGGACGATAAAAAGACGGCACATTTGACCAGGGAAACGCGGGAAAACTCACAAATACATGTGCTGATTGACTCTGAAGAGCAGCTCCGAGTGTAGTTGAGCAAGGACATTGCTGATCTCTTCACGAATACTTTCCCAGATGGGAAGGAAAGAGATGTTGGTTCTGCAATAATTAATTATGAAGCGATTGAAGAAGAATAAGAATAAGATTGCACTCCATCGCAAGCGCTTTGGGGATGTTGGGCGAAAATTGAATTTTGAAAAATATTCAAATATTACCTTGTGAGAAGACGGTCGAAATAGCTGCTGTCGAAGAGAGGCACGAAGAGGTCGGAGGACATGTTGAGAGAGACGAGAGGGAACTGGTGAATTGTGGCTGATCAGAACCCCTTAAGTACCCGGTAGATCGGCGACCTCCGATCTTGGAGGCAGTTACGATGAGGTCGGATGCCCGATCTTACGATCTTGTCTAGACGGAGGAAAGAGAGTGAGGGAATAGAGGAGAGAACGGAAGTGTGCAGATTGGGTTGTAATTGGAGAGATGAGAAGACCAGCGTACAAGAACAACATGGGAAACGTAGCCAACTAGAACAATTTCCACTTTTTCGTACTAAGAACATCCAGTGATTGTCATTGATAGTCATTCAATCACTCGATTATTGTTAGCCCATCCGAATTATCGCCCTCGATTCATTTAGCTTTGTTTTGTCCAGTTCAGATGTAGATGTAGTGTATGCTAAAACACCTGTTCAATCTGATACTCGCGAGAAACCACCTGTGAATTTAACCATCCTGTCGAAATCACATGGAATTCATTCCTTCTTTTCAATTTCGATGCTGTCAACCAGTGAGAGACTCACGTTTGCAGGTATTTCGAAAACCGAGTAAAATTTAAGTTCGACTTCAGGAACTTTGGTTGAGTCGATAATTTGTTTTGGTTACATATTCCTTCTCATTGTGCTCTCTTCGACTCGTGTATCTGCCCTGAGAATTCCATTTTACAAGATTTTTGTTGTCACAGGTTTCGTTCAAAATATTTTGATAAACGCTAAATTTCTATTCAGGCGTTGCAGCAGTTCTGAATGAGATAGTGATACTAACACTCCGCATGTTCAATCAAGTGTTCTTCTTGGGCCCGGAGTTTGGTGATTATACTTATCAAAATAGTCATCTTTGTGCAACGCACTATTTCAGGTCAGATTTGCAACTATCTCGTCTATTTCAGTCACATTTTCGTCTTTGCTCATTCAGTTCTGAAAGCGCTTCAAATTATCAATCGGTTCACAGCAGTTTTCCTGCCTCTCAGACATGATAATGTATGCACCTTTTTCACCTGGAATGATCAAAGTCTGGTGTGGAATTTTGCGAATCTGCTCGAAAATGTGTCATTTTGAAATCTCTGATGCAGATCTGGACATCGAGCTGGTTATGGGTGCTTTTGACTGCCACTTTTCTGCTACCTGTGGGGATGTTCAGCTTCATGGTTATCAATCAGGTTTGAGATTACGATTTAGCATCAAGAATACGACGTTTCAGACAGCGGTTTATGTTGACGTAGGAGGTGGTAGACTGAAGTATGCAAGCACCGACAAAACATCTCAACAGGTGAGATAATTGCCAGATATCTTACTCTTGCTTCAATTGCTAACGCAAACGCGTTTCAGATGGCTAAGATTCTGATTGCTTCAGTCTTTGGGCTTTTTATCATCGTTACTCTACCACTGAACGTAATGCTAATAGTGAAAATGCGTAAACTTCGAAAGGATGATGTAAGTCATTCTGTTTCTCAACAAATGTTCATACCCATAAATTGAGATAACATTATTCAACAAGGAGAAAATGTACCTGGGCTACGTTCTTGCGATTACTGTTGCGCATATGATCAGTGCTGCTCATCAAGTTTCATATTTGCATTCTTATTCCGGCAAAATTCAACTTTCCAGATACTCTGGCTCGTCGCAACCGTGACAGAGAACCGTCCCTTGAATACGTTCGCGCAGTACAGTGTAATGAACAACTGTCATTGGAAGACTATACATCCAAATCTTTACAGTTCGCATACCCAAATACGATCATCACTTTCACTTCTCCAATCGCTCTGGTTCTGATGTCAAGACAAGTTCGCAATGAAATGTTGTTCTTCATTACTCGTCGAAAAGCTGGTTCTACATTCGTTGATTCGAATCAGTCCATCATGGTTGTGTCTTCATCACTATAAATTAATTCTGCTGAAAGCTCTGATAGTTTATTGTTTCCTGTAAAAACAAATTATTTCATTGTTATTTTTCTACTTTTCTGTTCGTAATCTAGCTAAATACACGTGGAACATTCTCTGTTACTCTGCTCGACTCCATCTCTCGAGTGGTGGTGCGACCTTGATAACACATGATGACTCATACATCTCAAGCGAGAAGACGCGAGAGAGTAGCAAACCCAGACGCATGACTCATACAGCTACGCTCAATTATGCTTCGATTTGTCCCTTTGCTGGCGTCACTTTACGCTTTCCATTCTCCCTAAAACGCGTATTGCTCAATATTTGTATTCGTTCAATCGGTGATTCGATCTTTAGGGTCTTTCACAGATGCTGGAGGCACTTATTCGATGGTATCAGCACTACATTGCTGTACTCAAAAACGTACTTTTGTGCTTTTGTTTCTCATCAGTTTTGGTTCTCATTTCAGATATTCTTCCGCAATCAGCCGAATGCAATCGAGCAATACGAAGGCGAAGGATTTCCATTTGACAAATTACCTACTGAACTCTTGTGGAAAATCTTCGAACCAGTTCCGGAATCAGTTCATGATTTGAGATTAGTAAGTTCGACTTTTTCTACTCTCTAAATCAAAATAATATTCTCCAGACATCTCGGTCAATGCGCGCTCGCGTAGGCGAGTTCGCTCTCTCACACACGTCCGTTCAGTTAGCGAAGAAATTCAAATTTTCCAGCAGCGGTCTTGTTAGTTTCGAACAGTTTCGAAAATTAGCACATCTCAAATGTTCAGGAATCTTTGCAGCCTCAAGTATGTGATATCGCAATCACAGTTCCGAAGAAGAATTCGCGTTTATTTGAGTTGCGCCTTAAACTGCGTCAATTTCCAGTGGCCGAGATGAGAAAGGAGAGTATGTACGCATTAGATGGCATGGTGGGTTTTACTCTATCTTATTGGCCTGAAATTTCTCAAAGATACATTGCACATACATTTTTGGTTTTCCCTGCAGAAATATTCATTCGAGCTGAGCGAGCGAACCCAGCCGATGCTTGACCTTTTGATTGAATGCATGGGAAAAGTCGAGATGGTGACTGTTCGAGAGTGCAAGAATGAAGCAGAATACGAAGCGGTCGTTTATATTCTTCAACAACTTCTGTTCGAGAGACTGGAAGTCTCCATAGACCAGCTAACAGATGATGATGTGTAAGTGCTATCTTATCCAACAAAGTATTCTCAAAGATACATTTAGAAATAATCTCCTTAATGTGTTCACAGCACTTAGAATCGATCATCTCGAACTTACTGTTGGAGATGTCATTTGTGAGGATCAAGGTAAGAGATTCACAACTCAGAGAACAATTATGAATAGTTTCGAACAGAGAAGGCGCAGTACTAAAAATAGAAACGTTTCAGAAACAGTTCTCCTCCAATTAGCTACGCATCTCCGCTCTCTGGTTATTGTACAGAAATTTGTTGAACACCGCCACACTTATGAAAATCGACAAGATTTCTTCTTTGGACGCTTCGGTTTTGATTGGACTCCAGTATTACTACAATTGTACTCAAGAAAGCTTGAGAAACTGCTCATTTTCAACACTTATGGGTACTACATCAAAGGATCAAGCATCCCATATCTGATGGAGGTTGAGCAGCTTTCGCTGCAATGATAATGAAAGAAAAACTATTCCAGCATCTACCGAATGTTGGAAAGCCTGTATGGTTCGAGACGCGTTGCTCATACTCTAAAGAGATCAATTACACAGCAAATGATCACACAGTGAAGGTCATCAAAGGAGAATTATTTAATTTATTTCAAGTCAAGCATGAGATGTGGAAGAATGAATCATACAAAATGTTGTAGAGTTTCATATAAATTTAATTGTGATAAATTAATAAAAGTAGACACTGCGATTGTTGTTACAATTGTTCTTTCTTTGTTAATTGTGAATATTTGAAGTCACCAAACATGAAGAACGCATATATTTGATGGAAAATGGAATCAAAGATCGAGGTGATAATTGATCGAATAAAAACAAACCCTATAGCAATTCTCATTCTTTAATAATTCAAGAGTGGACATTCAAGCTTCAGCGTCACTTATTGTTGATCATTCCTCTTCGTTTTGTCTCTTCGATTTCAGCGTTACACGATGGAAGTAAAGCGACCGAGGCTGACTTCATTATTCGGAACATCGACCAAGCAGCAATATCAACTTTCTCCACTCGAATATGATCTCAGCATGGTTAGTGCCACCGAACTCTCATTTTTCTCATTAAAGTTCACGTGTTAAGACCTCTCGTCTGCTCCAATCACGTATGGACAAGTATGTGCTCGAGCGAATGACAAATCTCGTTCACGAAATCGCACTGTGTGATTCGGTGTGTTCAAAGCTCTATTGGATTTCTCAATTTCATAATTTAGGGACATCCAAGAAAAGAAATTGCGATTTTCGTCCCAAGGAGGAAGTTGGCGTTATTTCTAATGCGCCTTCGATATTGCCATTTTCCCCTCGAAAAGCTGGAAATGGCAAAGAATGTAGGTAGACATGAGAATGTTGTAGAATTTGGGCGCACTTCATACTAATATCGGCAGTCTTTCCAGGATCGATTCGCATGCTTCTGCCTGTTCATTAGCGCCCAAGAAGATCTGCTTGGAATGCTGAATCAGATCATAGGAAGAAACATCAGCAAAGTCTCTTTTTATCGCAAAAGCACGCAGGCTGAGATCGAAACCGTCTTAAAGTTGCTCACGGGAATTTCGTTCACATTCCTTGACATTTCTTTCAAGCACTTGACCGAGCACGATGAGTGAGTTATTGAAGAACTGTGCGCGTTCAAACTTACAATTTATCAGGGCCTAAAAGATATGGTCAAGACACATCACGTTGATCATCTGAAACTATCCGTAGATACGGCAGAACGTGGTAACAGAGAATAGGAGATTTTTTTTGATTTGCGTCGTGTAATCACAATGTATTCAGTGGATTTACTACTTGAACTGTCGTCCCTTGTGCGAACACTGCATATTGAACAGAGTTCGTTTCGTGATTTGCAAGGAAGACTCCACCATTTCTTTGGAACTCCAAAAGACGATATGGTTCCGATTATCGAAGAAATGTTCTCGAGAAAATTGGATAAGCTCTGCATCCTCTATAACAACTCGATATTTCTGACGGCAAACAGTGTTGGAGTACTGAAAGATGTGATATCTTTAGATCAATGAAAATTTGTAATCTTTCTTTCAGCGCCTACCAAAAATGGGCAAAAAGTTGATGTTCTGTGCTTCTTGCACCTCCTCCATAGCTAAATTTGAAAATGAAATTTATGAGCATTTTGTTAGCATCGACTGCAGCTCTTATCGCTGTAATTTCATTGTGAAGCATTCATCGAGAGCGAACGAGGAGTTTGAAATCTAATGGACTTCTTAGAATGACATTTTCGCCGAAATTTTTCTACTCCGTTGTTTACGATTTAAAAAAAATTTCGCAGACTATCTTAAATTTCCATCGATGTTTTTGTTAATAAAAGAATAATGAAACCATTGTATTTGATACATGTCATGCTTTTCTCACAGAAACACAAAACCTAAAGGACTTAGAGGGCCTAAAGGAAGAAGCTTCCAGCGGAAGATCCATGAAGGAAAACTCGTCCGCTGAAAACTCGTCTATCAATGACACGTAATAGCGATTGTAAGGCTTCCCAGTGGTTACGATTTAGAACAATTCTTTGGATACAAGAGTGCGTCGTTTCCCTTCATTCGAATTCATTGAGCCAATGATTGCATTATCTTCTTTTTCATGTTTTTCTCGTTCAAGAAGCGAAGAATATCCGAGAAAACGTCTTACAAGCAAGACAATGTTCGTTCTCCAATCGAGTTGCTACCTCAAGAACTCGTCTGGATGATATTGGACTACGCCCTGGAATCTCTTGTCGATCTTCGTACGGTATGTTTGCAGAAGTATATTTTTATACACCTCCGGGCGCAAACTAGTGCTGGTGAGTGACTATTACACCTGACGCTATAGGTACAGGAGAGACAATAGAGAACATTCAAGTAGCTACTGCTATTTGTAAATTCATTCATCATATTTTTTTCCGATGCAGGCATCTCGTTTCCTCTGCTCGCATGTGAGAAACTATGTGCGAGAAAGAAAGATATCCCTTGCGGATGAAGTGATGCTGGATCAGAAATTCGTAAACAGACGTTGGCGCAAGATTATTAAGATCTCAGTCCCGAAAATCAAAGCACATTTGTTTGCAATGCGGCTTCTGCTGTTCAAGATTCCGCACAAACTTATATTCAAAACACAGAGCGTAAGCAGCATATTAGTAACAACTTCCGAAAAATTTCCCAACACTCAGGATCACTTCACTTGTTTCTATTTGATCAATAACGTCGCCTTGACTAAGCTGGCATTCATGGGTGAATGCATAGGAAAGAAGATAAGAAAACTATTATTTTGTGAACAAGCAACTCAGAAAGAGATGGAAACGGTAAACAAAATGCTTGAAGGAGTCACAATTGGATTTCTAGAAATTTCACTCAAAAACCTATCAGACACGAACTCGTGAGTTTTAACGAAAATTGCAAACTTATGTAGATTCGTTTATAGCGGAACTCTTCTCAAATCAATTATCAAAGCACATAGTGTTGACCATTTGAAACTATCCTTTGCTATTGCTGAAAATGGTAAGCGAAATTCTCAAAGAAAAGTTAATGTACCTGAACAATTTCAGTTGACGTATTACTTGAACTGGCGAAACTCGTTCGATCGCTGTATGTTAAGCATACGTACCTTGAATGTCATGATGGGAGGAGATATTATCACGAAGAAATTGAAAATGTTGACTGGCCAAGCCTTATCATAGCAATGTTTTCGAGCAAACTGGACAAACTTGCCATCTATAACTTCGAGAAATGGGACATTTTCGATCCGAGCGACATAAATACGCTCAAAGAAAGCTTGCCAACCTTGGGCAAGAAAATTTGGTTTTCAACTTCACGTAGTTTCTGCCATCCTCAAATCGAATACGTTATCAATGAACATTCAGTTGGAATTCGTCAGGGTTCTAACAAGTTCATTGTGAAACATGTTTCCAGACTGAATGAGAGTATTGAGATCTGAACGAAATCCCATAATTGATAATTGATTATTGTCGCGGTATGCTTATAAATAAAAATTGTTTTTTTGTGAATTTAGTTTTTTGTTAGCTAAGAACCAATTTCATTTTTTTATATTTCTGTGGACTGTGATTTTATATTACAATGCAAATTTGATAGGCGATGAAATGAAGAGGGGTTTGATAAAATGAAATTTAAATTCATCAATGTCAATAATTAATTACATCATCATTGGCAATGATCTTTTTCCGTCGCGTAATTCGATACTTCAACAACTTCCCACCCCGTGTCTCCCATCGCTTCTCTGGCATGTGAGGCTTCCTAGACAAATAGAGTCGACAACTTTCGTCAAGCGACTTACCTCCCGTTTCACCATTGATACTTTCCTCTCGAGAGCATTTCAAGATCCCAGAATTCTAGTGTTCCGGTTTATTATTTGCAACAACAAAAAAGCTCTATCGGCTTCGCCCTCTGTCTTGTTTGCTCTCCCTGTGCACATCGTTCATTTTCAGAGGCAAGCGAAACGTTTGGTGAAACGTGATGAGTTCGGAGGATGAGAATCAGGTAGTTTCTCTTCCTAAGCTGTGTGAATACACTCTTTCTCGTTTATGATACACCATTCAGGAGTCTGAATCCAGTCGGTTTTGCTGTGCGATCCTTATCGTGTTGACAGTTGACATTCTTTTCATCGGTCATGCTATCTTCACCTCCAATTATGAGTTGCTGCCCATGGCTCTCATTACCGCGAACGGAGCCCTCGTTGGTTTGGGACTACTCGTCGGCCACTGGAAACTGGTTAGAAGTTTTCGAAAATCAAAGTTGAAAAATAATAGTCAGAGGGGTCTTCCTTGAGTAAAAAGTGGCACTCATGACTGGTGTTTACCTTGTGATAATTTGATACTCTCAACAGGGAAGTTGACGGCCTCTCCAACGTTATTACGAAGCTGAAAAATATTGTAATAATTGCAGATGCACTACCTGTTCTCGAAGAGCACCTGGTTCGCCAATGCTACCATCACGGTCTGTAGTTTTGCTTGATAATGTCGAAAGAGCAAACAATTGCGAACTTGAAGGTCTGCTCGGTGCTCGGCGTTGCTTGCTGGGGATTCATGGCGGATTTGGATGCGGCTAGCGACGAGTTGTACTGGAGGCTGAAGTGAGCAACTAGATAATCAATATTGCAGTAACAGAAATAATATTCTTCCAGGGAACACCCGGACCCCTCGGGGTACTGGGTAGTCGAATGGACATGGAATTTCCAACGGTCGCAGGCATTGCTCCTGGTGCTCATGTATGTTACTGTGCCATGCTGGAAATCAGGGGGAATTCTTTCATTCGTTTCAGCTTCTTCCACTACTGGAGAACCGCTGCAAAACTCGCTCTGCACAAGGTAACGCTTTCTGAAATTCGAAAATTCTAAAGATCAAAGTTCAGGAACCAATTCCTCTCAAGTTTCAACCAGTGAACAAGATTGCTGTCTATGCAATTGTGGCCATTGTTGTCATTGAGGTATCAAATATTTTATGAATTTGAACAACTTTTTAGTCAGATTGCAATCGCTTGCTACTACTGCTTTGCTGAGACTCCCGCAGTTCCTCCACGAATCGGAATCATGGCTATCGGTCTTCTCTTTCTCGTTCTCACTGATGTTCTGGACGGCATGAGAGCCTTTGTGAGTTCGATCTGACTTTTCTTCATACTAAACAACCACTTGATCGCAGTTCGTCCCCTTCAACAAGCGCCTTCTCCACGTCTCATTCGCCTGCTTGATCGTCACCGTATTCCTGCAGATCGCACTAGCTTACGCGTCTCGGTCGTACCTGGAAGAGGTTAGCATACCAGCTTGTACTTGATCAGCAATATCTGGGACTTGTGGAGTTCACCGGATGACCACCACCCACCTCGACCACCTCCCTGCGTTTGGCAATCTGATTTATGGAATGAGTGAAACATATCCGTTCAATCGGGGAACTCCACAAGTGCCCAATATCTTATCAGGACATCATCTCCCATGCTGCCGCGAAGATTCTGATCGTGATGAACGTCCAGTTCTTCTTTCTTGTGGTGCATTTCGAAGTGGCCAAGAAAGATCAGGTTGGTGAAATCGAAACAGCAAGGAATTTAAAAAATCGCTATTCAGGAGGCCAAGATGAAGAAGTCAGCCACAATGCCCTCTGCATCTCCTGCAGTTTACGATCAGAACTATCTGCCGGAATACGAAAGCCTGCATGAGAAAGACCAGACTGTGCAATGAGCAGGAAAAAAGACCTTTCTGCTACATAAATGTTGTACTCATATTCTTAAATCAATAATGTGATAAACTACTGTGCTTGAGAGATTTACCAGACGTTGAGAGTTTCTTGCGCAAACGGTTTCCTATGATATTTGCAATATTACGATAACTGAATGAGTACGACAAGCACTGAACGTGTGCCTGCGCGCGAAAAAACAGCTCGAGTCATTAGTTCTGTAGCTCATTTCTATTCAATGGAATCATTCAGCGAACGTTGTGAATATTGATTTCGAGAAGCCATCTCTGGCTTCTGAGTGACTAATTCGAGTAATTCTATCCTTGTACAACTCCCTCTTACATTTCACGCCTCTTCATCTGTCAAATACTTGCCTTGCCAGTCCTCTTCGGCAAACAAAAGCGACTACTTTTCTCTCATATATTTCGGCATCCCTTTGCTTTCCTTCCTTTCGGTAGCTTTTGGAAGTTTTGAGAAGTGTATCTCCGCGAGTGTTCCGTTTGCTACAAAAACAGCTCTCTTGAGTGTTTCGTATTGTTTGCCGTCTTCGCTATACTCCGTTCACATTCAGAAGCTCCAGCGTGCAAGTGTGGCAAAGTGCGATGAGTTCTAAAGAAAAAGATAAGGTATTTTTCTAGTTAAGTTGGTCTTTGAAAATCTTAAATATTTGCAGCGTGTGACATGCTGGATACACCAGTCGTCAGATTGCGTGTGTACTGAGCTGCTTTTCGCTATGTTCATTGGGTCTCTAGGCTTTGGCCTAGGCATTGGCCTGGTTATCGGTCTAGTTGTGGCCATCTACTACTTTCCCTTACTGCAACTGGGGCTTGCATTAATTCTCGGTTCTCTTGCTCTCCTTGGTCTGTTTGCCGGCCATGTCAAACTGGTTTGTATATTGATTTGCTTGTGACATTTCTAATTAGAAATGATACCTCTCGTTGAAAAAATTGTCAGTACTTTTGTTTGCCTAATGAAAACTTGAAACTTTCACGTAGATAGAAGCATGGGTTTTCTTCCAATCGAAAAATTCAGATAAATGCTCTTCTCGCAAGGTCTATCTGGTTCACCAACGCTACCATCACGGTTTGTCGTTTTGAATGCCTACCATATGACGCTGTTCGCGTAAGAATCGAGCAAATCGGGGAGAGCCTGGCACAGCTCAAAAAGTTCGATTCCCCCAAAGTATGTTATTTGGGGTTTCCGAGGGTGCTGATGATGAAAGAGTATTTCATTTTCCATTGTGGGCCTCCGTTGGCTCCAGACGACGTCGCGTCGAAATCGCATTTTACAGAGCTCCTCAGCGCTCGAAAGCGCTAAAAATAAGCCGATATGGCCCGAAGGGTAGAATTGGGTGCTGATCACGCCTGTCAACTTCATTTTTCATGAATTTCAAAAATAAATTTTTAAAATGGAAGTTTTCGTAGAGGCCCGTGCAGGCAGAGTGACCTACATAGATCGATCGGGCCCGACGAGAGGATTTCAAATCTATGCTAAAATCCGCAATCGGGCTCGCCGTTTTCAATTGGGGAGTGAGATAGTGAGTCGAGATAGCGGGTGGAATCTCACGAGTCCCCTTATTTACCATGTGACCTCTTCCCATCTCCTTCCCTTGCCCCTCTCTCTCTTGATCTACCTCGAGTCTCGCCTCTCTGCCTGTCTGCGCTCTCTCGATTCCCCATGCTCTCTCGCCTCGTCCCTCTCACTCGAAGGAAGGAAATCGTGTAAACAAAGTGGAGACGTGCGATATCACCCGCTATTTCAACGCACTATCTCACTCCCCAATTGAAAACGGCGAGCCCGATTGCGGATTTTAGCATAGATTTGAAATCCTCTCGTCGGGCCCGATCGATCAATGTAGGTCACTCTGCCTGCACGGGCCTCTACGAAAACTTCCATTTTTAAAATTTATTTTTGAAATTCATGAAAAATGAAGTTGACAGGCGTGATCAGCACCCAATTCTACCCTTTGGGCCATATCGGCTAAATTTTAGCGCTTTCGAGCGCGGAGGAGCACTGCAAAATGCGATTTCGACGCGACGTCGCCTGGAGCCAACGGAGGCTCAAAATGAAAAATGAAAGTCTCCCTCATCATCAGCACCCTCGGAAACCCCAAATCACATACTTTGTGGGAATCGAACTTTTTGAGCTGTGCCAGCCACTGCTCGACTCTTACGCGAACGGCGTCATATTGTTATTTTCCACAAATACTAATCCAATTGAAGGTTTGTTCGGCAATGTCTGTGGTTTGCTGGGTAGGAATGGCCGAGTTGGGAGTGAAACAGGATGAGCTTAACAAGCAGGATGAGTGAGGCTTCATGAAGCTGGTTTTGTCATCAAGTACAACCCTCTTCAGAGAAAACAAAGGATTTGCGTTTCTCAAGGACAACTTTGAAAATTTCTATTGCACTCTTGGACTAATCGCGCTTCTCATGTTCGTTAATTCATCTGTATTTTCCCAGGGAGTGAAGTTTATCAAATTAGGGAAGTTATGTTTCCGAATAGAAACATGAGAAATAAAAACTAGATCCTAAACTTTGATCTGTTTAAGCTTTTTCAACTGCTGGCGCATCACGGCTAAAGTTGCACAACGAGCACGGGTACTAGCAGACTAGATAGCAACATTCCACTTGAAGTTCGAGCAAGATAGTTTCGCAGGAGCCTCTATCACGTGTATCTCACCCATCTCTGGACAAAAGTGCGGCACTCTCCATTCTCGCTATCGTGGCAATAAAGGTGAGCAACGTTACGGAACTAGTTAGACGTAATTACAATTCTTTCTTGAAGATCACTATCGGTTGCTACTACTGCCTAGCCGATTCTCCGGCGATTCCCGTTCGTTTCGGACTAATGACAATCGGACTTCTCTTCCTCGTCCTTCTGGACATTCTCGATGGCGTCAGGCCGTTTGTGAGTTGTTTCCCCGATAAGATATTGCAACTCGTGACCTTTCTACATTCAAAAAAGGTTCAGCTCGCTCCAAACATGCTGCAAGTCTCTCGAATCACCTCCTTCTGCTCTTTCCTAACGACGAGCGGGCTCATCTGGAGCATCTTCGGAGTTCGCGACTTCTACGCGGAGGTGACCACAATGAAAACATTAGTTACTAGCAGTAAATTGGCACTGGGTCGGATCTGAACATTCGCATGATAACCTACTGGATGAGCACCATTTGCATATTCCGTCTGTTACATAACACTTGTTCTCTCGCCCTCATTAGGTGACCATCCAGTAGGCTATCATCCGAATGCTATCATTCGACACAGTGCCCAGTAACCCATTCGTAGAATTCCCGCCCTCTGCTGACTTCGAGAGTTCTCATGGTGATCACGGGACTGTTCATGATCCTCTCGCTACACTTCGAAGCAGCGAAGAAGGACCAGGTGAGTCATATTTTAGTGCACTTCTCAAACCGTTGGAATTCGTAATAAAGAGCGGAAATTTGTTTTCAGGAATCAAAGATGGAGCGAGCAGGCAATAATTCTTCTGCAGCACTGGTAGCCAACGATCAGAAGATTGAACCCCTGCATGAGAAAGAACATAGTGTGCAATGAGAAGGATAAACTCTCTGCTTCATAAATTGTACTCTTATTCTTAAACCGATGTTGCTATAAACTACTGATTGCATGCAGCTTTGGAAGCTCGGAGAATCATTCGTTTTTAGCTGCGCATTAAACTTCGTTATTTGATGCTTTGCCGTTCAATTACTTGTGATTATCGATTATATAAGCCATCAGTGGCATTTCAGGGGTAATTCTATCCTTGTACAACTCCCTCTTACATTTCACGCCTCTTCATCCGCCAAATACCCACAGTCAGTCCTCTTCAGCAAACACGACCGACTTCTTTTCTTACCACCAGTTTCTCGTTTCGAAATTTCATTGCTATCCTACTTCTCGGTTGCTTAAAAGTTTCCATATATTTCCCCGAGTTCGTTTCCTAAACTGTAAAAAACGGGGGAATACTACCTTGTTTGCATATAGCCAATACTCCGTTCGCTTTCAGAAACAGCGACCTGCAAGGGTCGCCGTGCGCCATGAGCTCCGAAGAGAAGGATGAGGTATTCTTATTTTGGCGATTGAGTGATGGCTTCATGGTTTTCAGTGTGTGAGATGTGCCTTACAGATTCCTGAATCTAATCGAGCCTACTTTTGGTGTTTCATTTCTGTCCTGAGCATTCTTCTGATTGTCGGTCTTGCTATGATCATCTTCCATTATCCCTCACTGCCAATTTTCCTCGGAAGTTTGGCCGGCTCTCTTGTTCTCTTCGCGCTTGTTGTCGATCTTCTGAATTTGGTAAGTGATTTTTCAAATTTTGAAATTCAATTAGGTGCGTTACTTGAACTTTCACAACAATTTCGTGAGACAAAATGCTTAACATCTCAAATTAACGACTTCCTTGACGACTAGGACTTAGTAAAAATGAGCCGTCACGACTTGTCCTTGTTGTGAGGTAACTTGATACTCTCAGCTTGGTAGAAGTAAGGCTTTTTCTCTATTCTAGAAACACACTTTTCAGGTTAATTATTCTCTCGCAAAGTCTGCATGGTTCCGCGACGCTACCATCACGGTCAGTCATTTGTTTTCAATTTTTATGGTTTCATTACCACCAATGACGTCATGCAATTGAAGATTTGTTCGGCAGTGGCTGTGGTCTGCTGGGGTGTGATTGCCGACTTGGCAGTAGAACAGGATGAGCTGCACCACAAGCAACCCGAGTGAGGATTTGCCTTTCAGGCGTTGATTCGAAATACGTATTCTTCAGAAAAGACAGAGGATTTGCATTTTACAAGGCGAACTTCGACATTTTCTGTCAAACTCTTGGAGTAACTGTGCTGCTCTTGTTGGTTCATTCATTCCTTTTGAGGAGAGT
Source organism: Pristionchus japonicus (assembly GCA_900490845.1). Taxonomy (NCBI): domain Eukaryota; kingdom Metazoa; phylum Nematoda; class Chromadorea; order Rhabditida; family Neodiplogasteridae; genus Pristionchus; species Pristionchus japonicus. Next base: position 105,171 of record LS507843.1, on the reverse strand, counting down.
TCACAAAAGTAAGCCTTGCTCTTCCATAGGCACGTCCATGGCTGGCGCATCGTCGCGAAAGTTGCTCAACTAGGGCAGGTACGTCTCGACACAATGTAGTTTTTGGCTATTTTCGGCCTTTTGAATGGTTATATTTGCAGGAGCCTCTCTCATTTGACTTTTCTCTGAACAAGAGCGCTGCCTTCGCCATTTTCGCCATCGTGATGTTGAAGGTGAGAATCGAACTGAATCCAGGTATTTTTAATACTGATTCCGTCCTTTCTTCAAGATCTCCATCGGTTTCTACTACTGCCTGACTCATTCTCCCTCTGTTCCTGTGCGTTTCGGACTCATTGCAATCGGAGTTCTCTACCTTATCCTCTTGGACACTCTCAACGGAATGATGACATTTGTGAGTTGTTTCCTAAAAGTGCATTGAGCGACTGTTCATCGTTAGTATGCATTCAGCTCGCTCCATACTACCTTCAACTCGGCCGCATCGCTTGCTTCTGCACTCTATTCCCGATGGTCGTACTCTTCGGGATCGGATGGACCGTCTTCGACTTCTACGAGAAGGTAAAGAAGAACGTCAGAGTATCTAAAGTAAGCCGTTCAAAGGATTCCCACGTGCTCCTGGTTACAAGAGTGTTGATGGTGATCACTGGAATGCTCATTCTTCTAATATTCTACTTCGACGCATCCATGAGAGAGCAGGCGAGTGATTTTTGAGTGCAACCTTTTGTTGGAATTCACGGCAAAGTACGGAAAATTTTTAATAAGCGAAGATCAAGCGAGCAAGAGCCATCTCTGGTAGCCGGCATTCAACTATTGCTAAAGGAGTACGAACGCTCGGATGACGAAGAGCAGAGTGTGCAATGAGGAAGAACACCATCTCTGCTTCATAAATTGATGTTGTACTTATATTTCTAACCAACTGCAATAAACCACAGAGTTTCAAGTCGTTCAACTACTCGTGCAGTTATACTGGGATTGGCTACAGATTGGGATGCTCGAAGAATCTTTCGTTTAGTAGCTGTGCATTACACTTTGATGTGTTGTAGCTTATTGATTGGTAGATACAATATTTCAGTAAGACAATTGTGATTATTGATTAGTAAATCCTTCAGTGGCTTCGCAGGGGTAATTCTATCCTTGTACAACTCCCTCTTACATTTCACGCCTCCTCATATGGCAAATATCCAGAGTCAGTCCTCTTCGGCTCCTTTTCTCCGAAACATTTACCGCAAATTTTTCGACACCCCTTTGCTTTCTTACTTTTCGGCCGCTTTGAAAGTTCGGAAAAGTATTTCAACGCGAGTGTTCCGTTTGCTCTGTGGTAAAAACAGCTCTGTTGCGCGTTCCGTTTTGTTTGTCTTCTCGGCAACTCTCCGTTCACATTCAGAAGCTCCAACGTGCACGTGGGCGATGAATTCTGAAGAAAAGGACGAGGTATTTTAGTTTGTGATTGAGCGTTGAGTTCCCGGTTATCAGTGAGACGCATATTCCAGATTTCCGTTTCCGATCGGACCTGCATTGCGGTTCTAAGCGCTGTTCTGGTTACTGCTCTCGCAGTGATTGCCTACTATTTTCCCTCACTTCAATTTGTGCTCGGGACGATTCTCGCAACTCTTGTGTTCTCCGGTCTGGTGGTCGGACTTTTACGTTTGGTTAGTTATTATTTATAGTTTTGGAACCAAAGTGCAACCAAAGCTACAAAACATGAACTTTCTCTACTACGTAGCATTTTTACTTGGTACTTGTGTTGGCAATTTCCTTGGCCCCCCTTTCTCTTTAGAAGCCTCCATTACTTGTGATTGTTGAGAGATAACATGCGGGGTGCGGAGGGTAGAAGAAGGAGCTTCTTGCAATCTACAACAGAAGTTTCAGATAAATACTCTTCTCGCGAAATCCAAGTGGTTCTGCAAGGCTAGCATCACGGTCAGCCATTATGATTTCCATATTGTAGTTTTAGTAATCCACGAACGCTAACGAAATTGAAGATATCTTCGGCATTGGCTGTGGTTTGCTGGGGTGAGATTGCCGAATTAGGAGTGAAACAGGATGAACTACACCGGCGATCAGAGTGAGGCTTTCTCATTCTGATAACGAATACAGTCTTCTTCAGAAAACTCCTCCAGTCTTCTGCGTTTCACAAGACCAACTTTGAGATTTTATGCTACTCTCTCGGAGTGCTTGCGTTGCTCTTGTTCGATCTTTCACTGTTTACTAAGAGTATCATGTCATGGAAGAAAATTCATGAATTAGAGAAGTGTAAACTTGCCTTTAAGTTTCCTACACGGATGGCTCATCATCGCGAATGTTGCACAACGAGCCCAGGTACAATTGATCATGATGTTCAAGAGAGACCGCATTTCAGGAGCCTCTCTCTACTGAATATCTCCGTTCTCTAGACAAGAGCGCAATGGGCACCATTTTCGCCATCGTGATTATGAAGGTTGGAAACGCAGCAACTACGATGTAAACTTTGAAAAATTGTTTTCTTACAAGATCGCCATCGGATATTACTACTGCTTTACTGAAACTCCAACTATTGATGTGCGTTTCGGACTAATGACCATTGGATTGCTCTTACTCATCCTGTCCGACATTCTCAACGGAATCAGGGCGTTCGTGAGTTATTTTCTTGAGAATTTGTGACGTTTTAGCTCTTACAACCCTTCAGCTCACTCCGTACAACCACCTACTCTTCGTCATCTCTGGTATCTGCTCAGCAACCGCTGAGATCGGGCTCTTCTGGATTGGGTTCACAGTGCGAAACTTTTATGAGAAGGTAAAGTTGAATATTAATGTCTTTGAATATTCTAATATTCTCACAATGTGAAAAAATGTAATTTCAAACAGTACACCATCCATAGGATACAAACTCGCTTCTGGTTGCAAGGGTATTGATGGTGATTATGGCAATCTTTGTGTTCCTCATGAATCACTTTCAAGAAGCGAAGAAGGAGCAGGTTAACGAATATCATTATCAGAAAAATAAGAATATGTTGTGCAATGAGAAGGATCAACATTTCTGCTCCGCAAATTGATGTTGTACTCATATTCTCTAGCCAATTGCAATAAACCACAGTGTTTCAAGTCTTTCAACTCTCAAAAAAAACTCACGCAGTTATACTGGGATTGCACGCAGATTGAAAACTCGGGGAATCATTCGTTCAGTGCCTGTGCATTTCGTTTTTTTATGTTTGCAATTGAGACTATTGATTAGTGAAGCCAACAGTGGTTTCTCAGGGGTAACTCTACCCTTGCACAATTTCATTTCACGCCTCCTCATCTGGCAAATACTCGCCTTGCCAGTCAGTCCTCTTCAGCAAACGAGACCGACTTCTTTTTTCCACCAGCTTCCCGTTTTGAAATTTCATTGCTTTCCTTCTCTTCGGTAGCTTTGAAAGTTCTGAGAAGTGAGTGTTCCGTTTGCTCTTTGGCAAAAACAGCTCTGCTGAGCGTTCCGTTTTGTTTGCCGTCTTCGCTACACTTCGTTCATATTCAAAGGTTGAACAAACGTGTGAGGAGCTGCCATGAGTTCGAGCGAGGTACTTCTCTTCTGATTCCAATTGGCTACCATTCGGCTATAGCGAGTGTGTCTCCAGATGACTACACTCGATCTCATCTCTGACTATTCATTCCTTCTTATTGTCACTGGAACGACACTTGCAGCCTGTGCTCTACTGGCATTATTCGTCGGATTTGTTGAACTCGTTGGTTTTTTTCATATTATCTGTTCAATTCGAAATCCGAAATGGGGGCCATGTAATACAAAAGTAATACAATTTTGCACAATCATCTAGAAAGAGCCAAAATTTCCGGGTATTCAACCTAAACCGTTTCAGATGAAATTCGGATTGCGCAATTCTGTCTGGTTCTGTAACGCAACTATCACTGTACGTTCTAGCCGTTATCCAATCATTCGGGAAACATTTTCATCGTTTCTTGACACTTCAGGTCTGTTCGGTAACGGGAGTTGGTTGCTGGGGCGGAATGGCTGAATTGGCAGCGGAACATGAAGAATTGCTAAAGCAGTCGAAGTAAGTTATGCTGGTTGTCGATCGAAAATGATTTTCTAGTGAAACCAACCAGGATCCAGGGCTGCCGATGACTTGGCACAATGATATCGATCGCAATCTGATCGTGTCTATCGGTGTTATCTCGCTGATGTTGTTAGTGCATACGAAATTCAACTTTTCATTATTTCCTCTTTTTTCAGCTTTGTTCACTACTGGAGAACGGCTGCACAGATTGCTCTACGGAAACTGGTAGCATTCAAATTTGCTTTCTCGTTCACAAAACGGTCAATTCGCAGGTGCCAGTTACACATAAACCGGTGGTCAAGAGCGGCGCCGTCGCTGCTCTAGCAGTCATGGTAATGATGGTATGGACTTGACCAAATATGTTGATCGACAACTAATATTTAGATCTCTATCGGTGGTTACTATTTCATCAATGATCAGCCAGTGATTGCTATTCGCTTCGGAATGATGATAATTGGACTTCTCTATCTCGTACTCGCCGATGTTCTGGATGATATTAGATCCGATGTTAGCTCATTTTCACGAATTATGCACGGATATCAGAACATTTTTTTTATTTCCGAAAATCGAACGAATAATTTCAGCTAGCGCCGTACAATTATGAGCTGTTCGTTCTCTCGTCCGTTGCCGTGGTCATCATTATGTTCATGCAGATCATTCCTCATATCGTCGCTAGCGAGTTCTTCCAAGAGGTGAATAATTATTGTTCAACGTAGAAGTTGTAGAGAAATTTTTATTCGAAAATGTGCACTCCTTTTTAGCAGGCGTGAACAAACAATTCATTCATTCAAACAATTCAAACATCGAGGTGTGAATAGATGAAAGAGTTGCTAAACAATTTGTCCAATGAGCAATTTACTAGAATCTGCTAGCCCGCCCAGTCGTGAGGGTTATCCATGTGCTTAACGCCCTTTTCATCTTTCTCGCGTTCCATTTCGAAGCAGAAAAGATTGAACAGGTAAGGGATGAGTTGTCGAACAGATACTTATCAATTCATAAGCTGAACCGAAATAATAATACGCTTTCAGGAGGCTCAGGAGAAGGCTAAGCGTGCAGCCCGGATTTCTTCCTTCACGAAGAACTCTCAAATTCAGTGTTCGCTACAGGGATACGAACGTCTACGCGAAGAAGTGCATATTGTAGAAAAGGAGTGAATTGTTGCAATATTGACTCTGTGAATTTTCTACCCTCCGATTCCCGTCCAATAAAGTATTCATTCAATATAGTTCATACTAGGACTGCTTTATCCTGAGGTTGTATGAAACGTGGGAGCAGCGAGTGTCAGAGATCAAAGATCAGAGATCATCGATCAGTAGTTGATGTAGGTCGGGCCGCAGCAGCAGTCGCAGCAGTCCTCGCAGCACGTGCAGCAGTCGATGAAGCAGGTGCAGCAACTGTAATAATATCATCTTCCGATGACCGAAAGTTGCATTATCAATGTGTAAGTACAATACTACTGTATTATCGTCCAGAATCTTGCTATTCAGGAACTCATTCAGTTTTCAGTTTCAGGATGGCACAAGTTGAGTGAGTAGTGAGGCGGGAGGGGGTTAGAAGGAAATACTATACTAAGGACCAATAATAAATGAAATACCTGTACTTGCAGCAGTTGCAGCACCGATTGTTGCTGCGTCCACAGCAGCACTCGAGGCAGTTGTCGCAGCAGTCGTTCCTGCTGTGAAAGATTGACTAGGAATGATGCAATACAGAATATTCACGACTCACTGCACAACCGGCCCATTGTACCCTCCCCCGTGGTACTGAGCATCGTATCCGTACGGGTTGTATCCACCGCCGTATCCACCGTACGGAATGGGCTGCGGGACCGGAGGGCCGTACGGTCTGCAAAATAGGCATTGTAAAACAACAGAACGATTAAAAACTCACCCATAGCCGCCGTATCCATAACCGTAGCCGGGATCGCAACCGTAGATGCCGCCACCGTACATCTGAGGACAGGATGAGGGAGGGGTCGAAATTCGAAAGATCAAAGATCAAACTGCGAGTTCTCACAGGCTGAGTGACGATGACCATTCTGCGCAGGGAGGGAACCGCTCGCGAGATGAGAAAGAAGGAGGAATGATGGTGGTCAATTATACTTTTTCGCAAATTTCATTCGAGACCTATTTGGTATGCTAATTTCGGTTTGTCTTTTATCGAAGGGCTTCGTACATCATCTGTATTTACTATTGTCAGAAGAGTTAGTTCGAGGAAAGCTTTATCATAAGATCGTATGAAAATTGGGAGTCGTGAGCATCAGAGATCAAAGATCAGTGATTGGAGATCAAAGATCTTGGAGATCAGATCAAAGACCGACACAGCAGCCGTAGCAGCACGGACAGCAGCAGTCGTCCCTGATAAGGAGATTGGTGAGATGGAGAAGTGATGATGAAAAACGAAACATTTAGATGCACCCTTATTGCAACTCACGCGTAATATCCCCGTCCGTAGTATCCTCCTCCATAGTAACCTCCACCGTATCCGTATGGCGCGTATCCACCGTAGTATCCGCCGCCGTAGAGTGGAGAGGGCGCGATGACCGTGGAGGCGTATGGACTGAAAGTAGATGGATGTTCATAAAGTCACTGAGGTGTGAGCAGAAAAGTATTTAGTTGAAGCAGAAGGCCTCACCCATAGCCGCCGTACCCATAACCGTAGCCGGGATCGCAACCGTAGTAGCCGCCACCGTACATCTGAGGATAGATCGGAGATAAAAGATCAGCAGCCAAATTCTAAAAGCTAAGCTGAGCATGCCATAAGATCAAAAATCAAGAACGAATGTCAATTCCTCACAGGCTGAGCGACGATGACCATTCTGCGTGGGGAGAGAACCGCTCGAGAGATGAGGAAGGGGAGCGAATGAGAGAGGGAATCGATCTCTCGTTTGTACGCAAAATCGATTAGAGATCGATTTAGTGTGCTAATTTCAGATTTTCGCTACTCTTGTCTCTTCTTCCACATCCGTTCTCATTATCAGCGATGCTTTGAACGACATGTGTTATTTTTGGGTTCTGGTCGCTGAGATTTACACACGTCAAGGGACTAATGATAGAGAGATGTTCAAGGGACTAATGAGAGGTGTGGTGCTGCTCATCTCTCTCCCTCTCTGCAGAGATGGAACAAAGTCCCCGCTCCCGATTTAGAACGGTGATTCGAAAATAGTCTTGCTCAGTTCTTCAATTCTATTGTGAATCATTGCACTGCTTCTACAGCGTACTCTGACACTGAGCACTTTGGAAGGCTGGAGGCACAGCGACAGATTGATTGAGGTTCTAATGGAGAATTATTGACGGAAATATTGTTTTTTAGCAATGTTTCGAGGTTACAATTTAGCCAAGTGGTTAGTGAACGTGATCATTTCATTACTCCCCAAACATTCGCTCGGCTCCTTCTCAGTTCGTTGTGAACCCGGCCACTTCTGCGTAGCGAGAACCGATCGAGATCTATCACTGAGAGAAGGAAGGAAAGGAGCCAGTCACACCCTCTTCTTCCTGCTCAATCCATCGCTTTTATTGTTCGTCTAAATTGCGTGTGAGATACATAGAGGAAATTGGTCAAGAAGGAAGCGAAGAAAGCGAACTAGGGACGGTTTCTCTCTTGATTGAGAGCTATCACTCTCTTTCTGATTCACGAGGAATGGTGTTAATTGAGTAGATTGAACGATTACCAATCTAGGAGATCGGTAAGTGTGTTTGTGACGTAGCGAACGCAGTGAGCGAATAGAGAAGGAAAGAGGAGGAGAAGTGTGATCGAGGGAGCAAGAACTAACGTCCCTGAGCGATTCACGTGAACGACGGTCCGCTAGGGCGATCGTCTCTCGATTTCGCGTGCTCTCGCTTCGCCTAGACAAAGCGAGATAGCACACCAACTTGATAGAGACAGCCCTGCTAGCTCATTATCATCGTACCATCATTACAAATGGGAGCGATGACCTCTCGACTCTGCACATTTCTGCAGGAATCGAACAAAGTTATTGTTCAGGAACTTGGAACTGACACGGACCAGAACGACGGAATCAATTGCGGATATTGCTGACAAGTTTCTGACTCGTGATGAGCCGAAATCGAGCCGAATTCACTGTAGTTTGTGCACAACAACCAAGAGCTACAGTATGCTCCTCAGAGCATCATTTATTAGGTTTCAATTGCATTCTTATTTACAATCAATAAAGCTGAGTGTGAGGGTACGCGTAGCATGTTTGGCTGTTGAGATCTTGCTTGATTATCGATTTTTGCAGAGACGAATTATTGATCTACTCCCCAGGGGATCGCCTCGCGCTTCCACAGGCGGACACCGACCTGGAAATGGTTACTTTAGATATGATTTTGGTTTTTTTGTGGCTGCCGAACGGCTGTTAAGGCCAGAAACTAGTCAAAATCAGTAGGAAAACTCACTCTGGGGTGCATGGAGTGGAGGGCTCTTCTGAGTCGTTCGAATCCTCCATCGTCAACCTTATCCAAGTCGACATTCTCAGAGACGGCACGTGAGTCGATCTCGTCGTGTTCCCACTGGAGGTGTGCCTGACGGACGAAAGTGCGCGCGCGAGGCGCCGCCTCATCCGCGTCAGGCGCTTCGGGCGCGTCAGCGAGACGCGTCGGCGCGGCAAAGCGCCAGCCGCGCGCGAGCACGCGTCGCTCGATGTCGGACTTGCTCAGACAGTTGACGAAGCCAATGAAGGAGGTGAGAAGGATGAGGGAGCAGAGGTGCACTGGAAATATTGATTTGAATAATTGCACATCTTGAAACACAAAATCTATAACCCATGTGAGGAAGCGATAACTCACTTGTAGTATTAGTGTATGGATCCTGAAGAACAGTAGTGTACAGCAGCTGTCTGTTGAGAGCGATGAAGCGCTTGGCTTGGGCCCATTCCCCTTCCTTTCGCAGCTCTTATACGTATTTGTGACGTAGTAAGCACGATAGTCGGAGTGCAGCGTCTATTCCTCCTTCCCGCTGCCTCTCTCTGCACACGATCTCTAATGAACCACTGCTTTTCTCTGATCCTCCTCCACTTGTTCGATCTCTCTTATCAGTTCACTGAGAGTGATCAAAATGTTGGCGCAAGAGGAAGCAACGATCACTATTTCGGCCATGCTATCTCCTCGGTTAGACAACTTGGGGAGATGAGGGAGAGAGCGAGGTGACTACACTAGGGGTGAATAGATCGTGTGAAAGTTCGGCAGATGAATGGTAATCATGTGCGAAGGATGAATAAGAGTTTGATGACTTCGGATGCTACGGTTCGCTTTAGCTTATCAGCCAAATAGTAATCCTTTCGACATTAGCTAAATGGAGATGCTAAAGATAGTAAATTGTGATTACAAATGTGTGAACTTTTGTAGTGACTGATGATCATGAACGAGTCTTTCTCTGAATAGGCGAAAAGCGTTTGTTAGTTTGGAATCTATTTGTCCTTTTGTGAATCGCTTTGGAATGTTTTGTAGTTTCAGTAGAATACTCGATGGTTACCAAGTCTGTATGCGGTACGAAAACTGACAAAACAAGAGAGATACCAGTTGATGACGTGAAACTTTGCTGTGGTTGGCCAAGGTTCGGCTGTTGGAAAACAATAGAAAATCGCGAAATTTGATAGAGATGTGGTTGAGGAGGTAAGCATGTTATGGGCTCAATGCTATAGTAATAACGGGGTTCAATTGGCGATACTCTTCTTTCTCAGCACGAATTCCTCCTCATTCAGAGGGATCTCCATCGGGTTGGCCTGAGAATTTGGAGATTGCATTGACAATGAGGGGAGATCAATGGCGATCAGAGCAGGATCATAATCGATAACTCAGTCGATTTGAGTATCGTACCTTTGAGTCCTCCTCCTTGAGCACCCGTCTCTTGTACCAATAGTCAGCACAGATGATGAGGATCTCACCTGGAATAAATCTTTTTTTTTTCAAAAAAAGAGAAGTGCCAAGAACTTTTCGAATGGGTGATTTTGCGAAGAAGATGTAACGGTGAAACACACCGTGATTTCAAATGAAAGAAAGAAAAACCATACCAATCGTGCAGAAGAGAGTGAAGTAGATCATCGATGAGTGCATTGTGTCCAGTAGAGTAGTGCACACGCCTTGTTCCACACTAAAATATTTATTTTCGAACAATTTTATTGTGAGTTTTTGTTCTCAATCTGTTGCCATAACACCGCACAAAGTGCAATTTCAGTACAATCTTTTCGAATTCTCTTGTTTTTCTAGTCGATAATTTACGCTTTTCCTTTTTCTGACTCACCCCAGTCAATCACAATTCCCTCAGATCGAGAATTCCCATCATCTCAATCTTTCCCCACCCCGGGGCGGCCATTGTCAACAGATTGCTTTCCCCCATCTCAGCTCACTACAATTTCGCTTTTTTCTCAAAAAGTGGTGCATTCAGGGAAGTCTGGTCTCAAGTTTCCGACAAGTTTATTTCTGCTCAATTTCCTCCCCGAATCACAGGCCCTTAAAAGAAATCATCCCTGAAAACCCCCATTTTCGAGTGAAATCTTGCCCCTTTTCCTTATTTCTCCCTATCGCATTTCCATGACTACTCTCTCCCCCCTGATTCCGATGGGAAGTTGCGTTAGGCCGAGTGTGTCGAAGGAGAGGGAAGAGTGAGAGAGGCAGAACTTCGATCTCCGATCTGTCTACTCAGCCCTCGTTTGGAGTTACTCTTTTTGCCGTGCCAGACGGCAAAAAGTGTGATCATGTTTTCGAAGCCCATTCGCTTCCGCGTTTCGAATAAACTAGAAGTTTGCTTATTCACAAAGTGCTTTTCGACTCGTCTAATAACTCCTTGACAATCCCATTCACCCTTTCCGGCTAGCAGATTTCTAGATTTTATCTCCCGCTGGTATATCTCTACCGTGCGTCACAAACCAGCTTGTCTATTATTATATTCTCTCCCTGTATTTGGAGCGCGCACAGGTGATTTGTTACGGTGCATTTCCTTTCCTGTCAACGCATCTGTTGATCCTAGCCAATTTACAGATTTCCCTGATGTGATGTTATTTAGCAGGACATGAAGCTTTTATTACGCGCTGTGATGTCAAATACCTATTTGGGTCATTCTGAGTTACGACACTCTTGTTTGAGTTTACCTCACTTTTTCCATCTGAAACTGCTGAACTCACTCTAGCATCGCTGTAGTCTCCAGCAGGGTTGAGTTCTCGAAGGTCGGAATCTCCACCAAAGTAGAATTGCTCAGAACTGAAGCCACCGAGGTCGGTTTGATACAGTTCGCTCGATGTTCGGTGAAACCTCCTCTGAAAATACTCATTCATAGATCTTTTTTAATTGTATAGTTATTCAGTAGACACATCAGCCTCAAAACGATCGTGAGATATTCCTGATATTTCCCATAATTCCCCGAACATAACTTGGTTTTGCGGGAGAGTCTCTCGCCGCTGTACTGAGAAGAATTGCGACGCTTTTTGCATCTCTCATTGCACCCGAAACCAGGAAGTTTGTTCACAGTGTAGGCGAGCGAATTCATTAACTGTCTAAGCTTAGCCCATCCAAGCAAATACAGATGATGAGAAAATGAGACATCTTTGTTTTGCGCTTCAGTCATGTGGAATCTCTGCACAAATACCTTCACGTAGGCTCTGTTTTGCCTCTCAGGTTCCGCACATTCTCTTGCAAACTCTCTGCATCTAATGAGCGACTAGTGCGGTTGGTCTTCTCAGGTCATGGGACAGTAGTGTGAAGAGTTGTAGTCCGTGTAGCCTAACACGCGGAAAATTAATGCACTGTTTCTCCCACACATGCCCATTTTGCTAGACGCGTTTGAAAGAAAAAGTTAGGTTTTGTGTTCAATAATTCGCTTATTCGACTCGCTCAATGTGACAGAAGATGATTTACCTATTTCTAATGAGCCACCTACGCACCATTTCCTTGATAAGCGGATTTTTATGTGATATGCAGTGTTGTTCTTCATACCTGTCCAATAGTGAGATGAAGATAAGGGGCGAAAGCTGCTCGGCAGGCTTCGTGAAGAGGGCTTTCAATGTGAAGATCAGCGTTGACAGGGGCGATCTGCAATTATTTGAATCATAATTGACTTAGCATTTCATTCTTCTCCTCAACTCCGCATTAGACTTGCACACACCCTTCCTACGTAGGAGCAGGTGCCATGTGATTATCAACCTCGGTTTAGAAGGAAATTCAGAGAGAAGCGAGAGACCGGGGAAGCTAGGAGGGCGCTCCCACTTTTTCACACGGTCTTTCGCCAAGTCTTGGCCACGAGAAAAAAATCGACACATTTCTATGGAGATAAATTGCTGCTTGCAGCACTCAATTCTTTGGAAAGAAAAATTAGAGAAATTTTGTTCAAATTTCAATTAATTCATTATCGCCACGTGCCCTTATCTCGATTTTCCCTATCGTCCTTTTTGTTATGTCTGTGAGTCTAGTCGTTCGAGTAGTTGTTCTAGCACTACTTATCTCTAGACTTCGGGAGGCAAGAGCCCTTTTTTAACATGATCCTTCTCCTCTAAGAGAAACGAGAGAGCATGGAGAACGAGGAGGGATTTGCTCACAGCTTGAGCAGTCTCCATGACTACTTGCCATCTACTCCGTCTCTATCATCTAATGAGAGCTTCATATCTATTGATTGGGAATGATTGCCAGTAACGTGTTGCCCTAGCTTAGTTATTTTGAACTTGTATTTTGAACTATTAGGTTGGTCCATAAGTTTTGCACGATTTTGATTATGATATAATTCTTTATCCTCAAGTCTCCGTGACTTGTCCGTAACACACCGTATAGTAGTAGACTTGAGCTCTATCCATGCATGTTTGAATCAATTTGCGCTTTCGCAGAATTCGTGAAAATAATTAAAAAAACAGAAAACGAAAAATTTGCGCAAAATGAG
>LS507843.1:58377-89944 GCA_900490845.1 Pristionchus japonicus | reverse complement strand
GCTGTGACACTTCCACTTTCGAGCCCTACTAAACCCGTAGAAATGATCAACCAGAGGAATGGGAACGTGCGCTAGAGAGGGTATCCAAGGCCTCAATAGGTGTGAATTAGTAGGCTTTTGTTACTTGAATACTGATGGTCTTTGGGATCAGAATATCAAAGTGATCAAATCGTGCAAAACTTATGGACCAACCCAATATTTTGAACAACATGGTCTGAGTGCGTAGGTAAGGGGCGCGAAACCGATAATCGTAGGCGTTGCACCTGCTTCGATTTCGCTCATTTCTCAAGTTTTTCGTCTATGTTCGATCCATTTCTCCCTCTTCTTCGAATAATTCGAGCCTTTGTTTTGCAAAGTGACATTATCTTTGAAAGCGTGAGAGAAAACAGGGAAATATTATGCTCACACAGTGTTATTCGCCTACTCTGTAATTGCTTTCTTCATTATTAGCTGACCAAAGATTTGTCGATACTCATTAGAAGATCTGATATTCCCTTCGTTACCATGTGATGATGCCTCTGCGTCATGTTATTCATCCTAGTAACGGAGGCTGCGTGGATGCGTGATGTTGAACATTTCCTCCTTCTCATCATTCCTATTTTTTGCGATTTTCGAAATCATTTTTTGAGTTTTATATTATGGCTCATACCAGGTGCTACATGATATGATCACAGACAATTTCCTGTGGAAATCGATAGCAACTTGTTTTATGTGCAAAAGAGGCCAGGGGTGAGTCATTTTAGGCTTTTTTTCAAAATATAGAAATTATTTTCAGTAGAATAACGCCAACACCTCAAGCGAAGGTGGACAATCCGGACAAGGAGAGTGCTGATTCGAAAATCAACAAGGTTTTGCTTTCTCTATTTCCCCGGCAGCCATGTCTGAGATCTCTTGTTATCAAATCACTACCAACGCTTACAAATGTTACTCATCGATCGGCAATTATTCTTGCGGTAGCTTCACGCTATTCTGGGATACTATCACTATGACATCTAACTGAGCATACCATTTAGAAATGTCAGTGTAGAGATAAATTTGTTTTCGTAGCGTGCCTAAATTTGGTTTTTAACGCTACTTTTAGAAGCGTACTAAACCACATCCACGATCTCTGTCTAATGGCTGTTTTGATGGCTTGAGAATCCAATATCGAAAATCCTTTCTAAGAGCTCGTAGTTTCGCCGGATCCAATGTAGCTTTAGAGACATCCTGTTCATAAATTCAGCACGTAAAGTGTAAGAAGATATCTTTCGAATGTGATCTCTCTCCTAATATCCGTTTTGATGTATATCCGAATCCACTATCGCAATCAAATCTCCTCAAAATCTCAATGCTCTATCCTGATTCGAACAGCACTAGGGAGCGTTCAAAAATTACGAGAAAAAAATGCAAATCATCAATAGCATTTGTTTAGCAAATGCCTCATACTGACTAATGGATCGTACAGACAGAGGCAATTTTAATAACGAATTTCAGCTCGAAATCCTCGCCGATGGGGGCGATGCGCCGGTCAAGAACGCGCTCGAGATTCCCAGCAATGGAATATCCGATGACGGCAGTCGAATGATGCCCGTGGTGAGTCAGAATGGACAAATTCCCGGAATAATGTCCAAATGGGATAAAAAGAGAGAATTAGTCATGTACTAGAGGGAACAGTTTGGCTAGAAGTGAGGAAGCCGTAATCAACAACAACGAGAGGGTGGAGCTCTCATCATACAGAAAACATGTTATAGGCCGAAGAAGACAACAAGGAAGGTCACTGACATCATTTTGATTTTGCGCAAGATCTAGTAGTCATATTGCTTAGCTTCTAGCAAGTACAGGAGCACTCGGGAAGGAGTGAATATCAGAGTTTCGTGAATGGGATCACTCAGACATTCTGATCATTTAGCCTCTCCTATTAAGGAATCTGAAAGGAAGTTTCGTTCAAGTAGTCTGGTCGGGCCAAATTAGGGTATCTTTCTGAAGGGAACCAAATCAGAAATAAAACCAGTAATCTCGCGTTTAGAAGAGCTATTTTCGGAGTCTGAGTGTTCAAAGGATGATTTTAGGGTTCACTTTTTTGGAAGGTGAATAGGTGACCTGATCAAAAAGAAAATCATTTCTGCCTGCGCCGAGTTCACCTATAGGTCGGAATGGAATGAGAATGAAATCTTTTTGGGTCGCCTGAAAAGAATAGCCAACCCATTTCTCATTCCCTCTCGCAGAATGAGTGGGGGGGAAATTGAGAGAAGAAGTATGTTTCGAGTAACTCTAAAACTAGTTGCTGAATTATGCCAGTGGATCAGGTCACCCAAAAAGATTTCTAAAAATCCATTTTGCCTGATCAGGTAAAATCGACCGGGTCTTTTACCTGATCAGGCGAAATGACCTGAAAAAGTGAACCCTAGATGATTTCCAGGAGTCGATGATGGTCGACAGAGGCCCGTCCAGCAGTGACGCGCAAGAGATCTCAGAGGACCAAGTCGCAATGGCATCCAAGACACAGGTAAAGAACCATAAACTCCTTAGAATCGCTGCTTTCAACTAGTCTAAACATACAGTTCCCTTTGTTTTCGCAAAGCTTCGAAAACTATTAATCACTCTGTATTTCCAGACCATCACAGTGGGCGCGGCGGAGAGTCTCTACCCGATTGGTACTGCCGCCGAAGAACTAGATGTGACGCGGTTAGATCAAAAGGACGAACCCAACGATGACGACAATTCATCCAAACTACCCCCGATCCATGTGAGTTTCGCACGTCTGCGTTTGCTAAGCAAGTTCAAAAATACGAATGGATAGATGAGAATCTCTTGGTGCGGATTTAGGTGAGCTTCAAGCAATGGCGATTAGTCCTGGCGAGAATATCGCATTGATTCGTTCTCGATTTGAGTGTTTGGAAATAACTATTTTTCTCCAGCAAGTCCAACAACGACGTCGTCCCTCGACTGCGACGACAGTCAACAAGAACCGACCGAAGAGCAGTGGGCCGTACGCGAGGATTAGCTTTGTACGTGATTTTCTTGGTTTTGATAACAGGGTGTCAAAAAAAGGCCAAACTATTGAAAGCAGAGTTTTTTTCTTATAGAAGTTGCAGAAAATGTTCAAGAGTTGACCTAAAATTCTCATTTTCAGATTCAAGAACAACGCGCGCTAGCCAGCGTCAACTACAAACGGGAACGGCTCGAGGCTATCTAGCACACAATTATCATTTCCCAGTCACAGGAATACCCAAGTAATCAGTTATCATTAGCCTGGTCCTACTCATCTCACCGGGTTCGCTCAGGCTAGTCAGTGATCGCGTTCGTTGTTTGTATCATAATTGAGTTGTAAATACAGTAATTGATGATAAACTAACTTAATAAGCGTAATTAAGTAGCGTAATTATCATAAATAATAAACCCACGTTCTCTTTCTCATCTTCGTGTCAGTGTCGACGACTTCTCCCGATAGCAGCATGAAGAAGGAGCGACCGCCGGTGGAGGAGCAGATACTGGAAATGAATAAGTCGATTAGGAATGAGCATTATATATGACGCCACGTTTTCCGATGAATTTCACACAACTGTAATAACAGTTAAAGATCGGCATTTTCTCAGTGTTTGCGGCATAATGTTTAAGAAAAAATATACTTTTATGTCGGGATTCCTAATTTACTCACACTTCAATGCCCAAGAATACGATGACGAAGAGTGGATCAGATCGACCGAGGAAGAGGGCGACGATTACATTGAAGACTGAATGATACTTGAATGCTTCCATTCAGCTATGCTAATCGACGGGAACTTCAAGGTATGGGAAAGTAATCGGATACGACGATAGATTTTGCACTCTATAATGTTTTCTTCATCTTTCAGATTGGGATGGTGGATGAATTCTGCCAACCAAAATCAAATTATAGCTGGAACATTACTCACGAGCAACTCCCAGAAGGATGAGCATCATCTTGTGTGTGCCAAGGAGAGAAAGGGGCTTCCAGAGGAACATGAACAAGATCTGAATTGCAATAACATGTCAAGTGCCATTGAACTCGGAATTTCAGCCCTTTCATACCAATCATTGTTGCTTTCCTGGTGTCTAGTTCCGTATAGGTTGGAAAACTGCTGTGTAATGCTAGACCCGATTCTAGTCAAACATCGGGTACGCGCAAACTCTATTTCCTCCCCTACTCCTTCGCGTTCACGATGTTAGCTCGAATAATTTTTCGCTCTCAACGTTAGTAGCCCTTATGTTTCATCATTACCTCTAAACAATGCAACAATGCGGCAATTCAATGCCAGTAGATTCTCTTCCATAGGAACTAAATGCAAAGGACGCTCACACTCCCAATCGGCTGCACTATGGCGTAGAAGAGGGAGAGAGCGGGCGATCCTGACTCCATGAATCCCGCCCGTGAAACGAGAGCGCCGATGAGAATCATTTGGAATGTCATCATCGTTTGCGTCCTGAGATTGAAAATCGCTATTTATCTAGATGTTGAATTCTGATCATTAATGTTCAAAGTAGCCATAGTGATGAAAGTTTCTGGAGTAAACGGGCATTTTCCCTTAAGCCACTGAGCAGCGGGAATGAACAAGACTTTTCGGACCTGAGTGTTCGCATGAACTGCGCGCCGACGAGGAAGAGGAAGCGCGGCTCGCACACGATCTCCCATGAGACTCTGAAAGAGAGTCGAATGGTACTTTGGCTTTTTGATTTGCCTAAAAAAAGGCAGTTTTATTCAAATGTGTTTCAGAGGCTCAACATTGACATCGAAGTGAGAATGGTCGTGATCGTTCCTCCATCCCATCTCAAACAAAAATAAAAAGTAAACTGTTGTAAAGTATTCACCTCATGGCTTTCTTGAATGAGCTCTCGTCTTCCGCCTTTTCTGCGTCCTGAATAGAACATTCATCACGTCTCTTGTTTTTTCAACATATTTGTGAAGATTAAAAAGAAAATGAAAGGGAAACGAGTGAAACCTTGCTCATCTCGACCTCCTCCGGAAACTCGATCTCCTTCCTCGGGTTGAGGAAGTACGCACCGCCTGTGAATTATCGTACGATAAAGTTGCAAGCGTTACCACTTCGATGCACTTCGTATTGAATACTATTGAAGTCAATAGTGTTCAGTCAACGCGAAATATCGACGCTGTAGTACACTTGTGGAATGATCTTACCCGCCATAGAAACCGCCCCAATGATGGCAATCACGAAGCAGCCAGCCTGAATTTAGCATTTTTCTCTGCACAGACTTATCAGTTCAGGTTGAGACAGAACTCGTTAATCACGAACCTGGAATCGTCCGAAGTTTTTGGCCTCATCTGAGAAGACGTTGAGCGGGAAAATGATGGATCCTCCGAGGATCAGGAAGAGCTCGGCGTAGACGACGCATCGGACGCGTTGCTGAAAAAATCAATTTTTTTCTTTAGACAACGAGCGGGAAGAGGAACTGATTCATTAAACGACACTTCTAGATATGAATCGTGTGAAACATAACGAAATCCATCAATGCGACGTTCAAGAAAGAGTGGAGATTCTTGCTCACCGAGTGCTTTGAGCAAGTCTCCACTAGAATTCCACAGTATGCAGAGAGCACGAGCGTGAGGATAGTATCGAAGAGGAAGAGACTGATGAGGAGGTGCATTCCCGTGATGACTGTGTTCGTACTGGAAAAAAGGTAAAAGTAAAGGTGTTGTCATGTCAAGCGATTTTACAATCGTACGACAACGCTAGGTGGAACCCGCTGGTAAGGCCAGCTGTTAGCCGGACTACAATCCCCTGCTGTCCAATGCTTTCTAGGGGATGAATACCTTCCGCAACCGAAGTCACTATCAATTTACCGACCCCGGAGGGATAGAAGGCTTGGTTTGCTTCGGCGGAGGATTAAACTCGGAGGGGGATCGAACGTATTCAGTCATTTATCAGTGATTAAAATTGTCTCTTTTTATAATTCTTTGATCACTCAATGTTATTTTTTGTTCACAGCTACGGCTCAGGTTCAAACTACTGATAAGAGTGATATCATCAGGCAAAGATCTCGAACTCACGTCGACCAGGGAAACCAGAAGATCATGTAGGAGAAGGCGAAGACTGGGGCGACATAGAGGATGACCTCAAATTGATTTTGAATTTGGGTTAATGAACGATCGTGATTCAGCCCTAGGTTCAATTTCGGTGCATGTCTCTGTTGATTGATCATACGCGCCTAATACAGTTGGACTCTTATCAGCCATGATTACCTTCAGTCTGAGAATTTTTTCCTCAAATTTAGTAAATAGTACTTTCATTTCTAGCGTCACATGATTCGCTGCTTCGATAATCGTGCCATTTTCGTACCACCTTGAGGTGGACACATCGGCTTAGCGTGGCTACCACAGCTGGATTATCACGCCTACTACCAGAGCTTAGGAGTTGATAAAGGAATTATGACACTCTCGACTGGTGACTATAAATCCTCCCTCCCCTTTCTTTGATCCCTTCCGGGCGAGAGGGAAGACGCATCATGGGTAAATAAAGGATTTTAAGTGCGCCATCATATCAGCTTTAGAGACATCCGACACTGATTCACATGGACGAGTATGAGTAGATGAATGGCTAACCTTTCTTCGGTCCATGATCCATGTCATTCCGCAGCATCCAATGTCCTGAAATACGTTTCAAATATTGTGAGGAATTGTCACAAATGAAGAAAGCTTGAACAAATAACGCGAATGAAGAAGACAGCTTGCTTATGAAAAAAGGCAAACCTGGAGGTATCCCATCATGGGGTCATTCACAGCGTTCCATACAAGGAATAGTGCCTGCACTATTTTGATCCAGCCTGTGGATATGTGATAGACATCTAGGAAAACCTGAAAAGGATGTCAAAATTTGTGAGATTTTTTGTGAACAAGCCATGATCAAACAAAAGAACACACTCACTTTCATGTAATAAAGCATGTAAACTGATAGGAAAGTGGCGAATCCGAAACAGAGAAAAGCGACCATCAACGGTTGGAAGTGTTTCGAATCCCGGAAAGACCTCTAAAAAGTCATCACATTAGTAAGGGAAAGTCAAGTCAAAGGGAAGTTCATACAGGTTTTTAGAAATTCATACCGTTTTCCTCTCATCTTCATCCTGAAGTGCCGTTGTCTCCGCGATCTTATCCAAACTTCGCATAGACATGATTATCGATTGATTGAAGATGGACTGTTCAGCTTGACGGTCTTTCCTCGGAGAACAGAATGAGGGAGGAGGCGATGAAAGGGGAAGACTTTTCCACTGGTTGTCGTTATCAGTAAATCGAAGCGAGAGACTAGGATGGTCACAGAGGAGTTTCCGACGCACAGATGGGCACATTAAAGGACACGTTGGAAGAGTAGCTCTTTTTTCTGTTCCGGATGATCGTTCAATGTGGCCAATGTTGGGAGAAGAGACGAGACGAACGTTCGATTTCAATCACTAAATTCCGCGTTGTTCAAATTGGAAAAAAATGCAAAGGTCGTGAAAAGGAACAGAAGGTTTCAGGTAATTTCTTTTCGGGTAATTTCTCGGAGAATTTGATTGATTCACCCTGAAACAAAAGCAGCTCTCAAAATGACGTCTGGCTCCTTGCTTTTCGTGTTCTTGCTCAGATCAGGATCTAGCGAAACAATGCGTTTGGAAAAATGTGATAAGTCTCGTGTGGTTCCTGTGTCTCTCTTCTTTCTGATGGACAAGAGGATTAGTCATTCTGACCTGACTGCTTGCAGTAATTAATCTCCCACAAAGTTGCCAACACCTGATTATTAATAGCTTGTTGCAATATCCCTCTCTCGCAAGAATCACGAGACGCATACGAAATGATCAGAAGCCAAAGGCATTTATTTCTTTACAAAACAATTATTAAAAGTCTGACACAATCGCTTCTCTATACTTCTCGCTTCTTCAATATGAATTCCTCTTCGCTCATAGGTATCTCGAGAGGATTCGCCTGTGATAAAGGCAGGCAATTGCTGGACACTTTCCGAATAGCAGTCTAGATCATGAACATTTTCTCACCTTAGCGTCAGCCTCCTTGAGTACTTGCTTCTTATACCAGTAATCGATACAGATTATGATCACCTCCCCTGCAAATAATCGTTATTCATCAGTATCTGAAGCGTTCTCAGCGTTTCACCATTGTTTGTTTTGTTCAAAAGCAAGTTTTCGAAAGATATGCGACTGTCAGGAAGGAGAATAACGTGGCTGAGTGGTCTAGTGGTATGATTCTCGCTTTGGGTGCGAGAGGTCCCGGGTTCAATCCCCGGCTCAGCCCTATCTTTTGCAATTGTTTTTCAAGATTTGATACTGAACACACCAATAGTGCAGAATAGCGTGAAGTATAACATGGAAGAGTGCATTGCGTCGAATAGAGTAGCGCATTCGGGACGTTCTACCCTGAACATTCATAGTAATGATAGAGTTCTGACACCTCAAGTCTCACTCTAGGATTGTAGCTGGTGTTGTTGAAATATCCGATAGTGTGGAATTGCTGAGCACAGCTCCGAGTTTTGGTGCTTCCTTTATGCAACTCGCTCGATGGTCGGTGAATCCACCTCTGAAATCAACGTCTCAATGAATTCGAGTAAGAAGAAGCACTGACAATGCTTTATGACATCTTAGTAGTAGACAAACCTGTCTAGCAGCGTGATGAAGATGAGTGGTGCAAGCTGTTCCGCAGGCTTGGTGAACAGAGCTTTCAGAGTGAAAATAAGGGTTGATATGGGCGATCTGTACAACATTTCTAAACACAAATCGTGAATGATAAACAGACGCTCGCTTGTGTTCCCTTGTATCCGTGTCTATGACTTCACCGGCTAGCAGCATGAAGAAGGAGTAACCACCACATGAGGAAACAGTACTGAAGCGGATTATTATTTCTGAAACGCCGGCACCAATTAATATCAACTCACATTTCGACTCCAATGAACATAATAACCGAGAGAGGACTGCTGCGGCCAAGGCAGAATGCGAGTATGACGTTGGCGACTGCAAGTCGATCATTCAACATCATCTGTTACTTGGAAGCATGTACTCACGAGCAACTCCATGTATGACCAGCATTGTCTTGTGTGTTCCCAACATAGAGAGCGGTTTACCGATGATGATAAAGAGAATCTAAATACGAACCCATTGATATAAATTGAATAAAAATGACAAAATGCTCACGCTTCCAACAGAATGGATGAAGGAGTAGAAGATGGATAGCTCCGGAGATCCAGTATCGAGGAAGCCCGGTCGAGAAACGAGAGCGCCGATAATGATCATCAGGAATGTGCCTGTGGCGGTTCTCCTGGATTAGACGCCCAATTCAGAAACCCTTTTCTCGCAGATATCACCAAAACAACTAGAAAATAGAACGGAACTGACCTGAGAATTCGCATGAAGTGAGCTCCGACGAGACAAAGAAAGCGTGGTTCACGGATGATCTGCCAGGAGACTCTGAAAACAATGATAATAAAAACCGGTATTTACAACATAGTCCGCTCAAGGGTTGAAGTTCATGGAAACGAACCTAGCAGCTTTCCTGAAGGAACTGTCCTCTTTCACTGGAGGTGCATTTTCATCGTCCTGAATTTTTCAATTTTTCGATGATTAGCGCTGCCCAGTTTCGTTCGCATCACCAAAATAAGTGAGGTACCTGAGCCATCTCGATTTCCTCATGCAGTTCATGTTCCTTCTTGGTTGTCAGGAAATAGGCACCACCTGAATTTAACATATTTTCTACTCAAAAAATTCTAGAACAAGCCTACCAGACATGGCAGCAGCGCCAATAACTGCGACCACAAAGCAGCCTAACTGAATTTGTCTGTTTAGAGTGTTCTAAATATCATTTCAAGCCTGGAAACGTCCAAAGTTTTTGGCTTCATCAGAGAAGACGTTGAGTGGTAGGATAATGGATCCACCCAATACGCCGAATAGTTCGGCGTAGACGAGGCATCTAACTCGTTGCTAAAATACCTTGTTATTTTATCTCAAAATAGAAAACAAAATAGTCTGACCGAGTGTTTGGAGCAAGCCTCAACCAGGACTCCACAGTAGGCAGACAATACTAACGTGAGGAAAGTATCGAAGAGAAAGAGACCGACGAGAAGATGAATTCCCGTAATTATGGTGTTCGTTCTGAAGTAAGCAAGCAATCGATTTGAAAAGCAATAAAAGAAGATTACTACTCACGTCGACCACGGGAACCAGAATATCATGTAAGAGAAGGCGAAGACGGGAGAAGTGTACATGAGGACCTGGAATACTTCGATGTTTTCCATGCATTGTGTTCGATAGACATAATTCATTTTTTATGAATACAGAAAATCAGGTTGTTTCATTGTTCCTCTTCAAAGATCGGCATATTGATAAGATCGAAAGATTAAATGAAGAATAATAACGACTCACTTTTCTTCTATCCATGATCCATGTCATTCCACAGAATCCAATGTCCTGAAAAAAAGTACTTCCAAATATTCATTAGCAAACATTCTACCTGGAAATAACCCATCATGGGATCATTTACAGCGTTCCATACGAGAAATAATGCTTGGACTATTTGAACCCAACCAGTCGATATGTGATACACGTCAAGGAATATCTGCAATGTATAATTGTATCTTGAAATTGCCGTAAATCAGCCAAAATGCTCATGAGAACTCACTTTCATGTAGTACAACATGTATACTGAAAGGAATGAATCGAAACCGAAACAGAGAAAGGCGATCATCAGTGGTTGAAAGTGCTTTGAATCTCGAAAAGAGCTCTGTAACAACCATTCGTACAAATAACGGAATCTTCATATTCTTACCCTTTCCTTTATTTTATCCCCATTGAGAGCAGCACTCGTAGCCAGTTTGTCGATGCTTCGTAATGACATGACTTAAATAATACAAAAACAGATCCAAAATAACCCGTAGGCTTATGCAGTCGACTGTCAGGGAAAGGAGAGCGGGAATGGAGTGACTTTTCGCGGTCCGCTGGTCTGTTATCAATAGATAAACACGACACGCGAAAGTACTAGCCTGATCGCAGATTCTAAGCACACTTGGCTACAATGTTCTGAACTATTGATCGATTTCTTTGTTAGTAAGCAATTTCTAAAAAAAAACTCTTTATCATGACCAGTTCAGTAGTTACGACAATAAATCAATTAGATGACACTAGGCTACTCGAATTACTATACTTCTCGCTTCTTCATAATGAATTCTTCTTCGTTCAACGGAATCTCGAGAGGATTCGTCTGAAAGGAAGTTTTCGTTTGACTGCACGATACCTTTTACAATCCGAATAATGCTCTCACCTTATTATCACCCTCCTTGAGCACTCGCCGCTTGTACCAGTAGTCCAAGCTGATTATTACGATTTCACCTGAATTTTTAATATTTTATTTCAAACCGCGATGGCTAATCCATTGAAATCATAATGACAGCAAAACAAATTAACAAGATGCGAAACACACATTTTCTTCCATGATTTTCATGCCTCGAAACTCACCAATTGTGCAGAACAGTGTGAAGTAGAGCATGGATGAGTGCATTGTGTCGAACAGAGTAGCGCACTCGGGTCGCTCCACGCTGTAAGGTGATTTAGTTTAGTATTATTGGCAACTGTCAGGAAATTGATTCAATTGACGCCACGTACTCTAGCAATGAAGCCTCTGTTGTTAAGATATCCGTGAATGTAGAGTTGCTGACGGCTGCACCGAGTTTGGGTGCTTCTTTGATGCAACTAGCTCGATGGGCTGTGAAGCCTCCTCTGAAAAGCATTCAAACCCTTTTACTGCCTTCAAGAAAGTTAAAATACCTGTCTAAGAGAGAGATGAAGATAAGCGGCGAGAGCTGCTCGGCTGGCTTGGTGAACAGTGCTTTCAGAGTGAAGATGAGAGTGGAAAGAGGCGATCTGTAGAATGAGTGCATTCAAACTTTTCTATTCCAAAATAAAATAGAAAATTCTGCGAAATAGGGAAAATAGACTACTCGCTTTCGCTTATGCTGCTTCGTATCCGTATCAACGACCTCCCCAGCCAGCAGCATTCCGAACGAGTGGCCGCCGCAGGATGCAGAGATTCTGAACAATGGTGTATTCTTACATGTTTTATAAGTCGTTCTCCTCTTGGGTTTATTCACAACCGTTTATGTCGAGACACTCACTGCTCTATCGCGATGTACATAATGACGTAGAGTGGGTCGCTGCGGCCGAGTATGAGGGCGATTGTGACGTTGACGACTGAGATTTACAACTGTTTTCTTTTCAAAAGGCCATTTTTGGGAATTAGCCAGATGTACTCACGCGCTACTCCAAGCAAGATCAAGATCATTCTGTGCGTTCCTAGCACGGCGAGAGGCTTCCAGAGCACCATGAAGAGGATCTACAGAATTATCTCTACATCTCCATCTCTTCGCTTCACAGTGTATTGATACAGCTCCACAGCACTTGCTCGATAGTAATTTCTTCTCGAGGAAACATTCATAAAATGAAAATCTCACGCTTCCAATCGGATGAATGACCGAATAGAAAGCCGAAAGCGCGGGCGATCCGGCCTCCATGAACCCGGGTCGAGAAACGAGAGCGCCGATCAGGATCATCACGAATGAGCCAGTGGCGACGGTTCTGTAACGGGAAATTGTCTTCTGAGTCGCTGGCGACCGGTCTGTGATTGTTCCCTGTCAACATATCCCGCATGTATGGAATATTTCACTGTCAGTAGACTGCGACCATTCTGCGTTCGCTCTCCCCTATCAGTGACTAGACATCTATCAGAGTGAACGGCAAGTGCGTAGTATGTCCTCACGTGATCGTTCCATTATCATCTGTTATCAATGTCTTCCGGTGACCTTAGAGAGGTGGTCGAGTCTGGCATTTTTCGACGGCAAAGAATGTGACAAAACACTCAAAAACTCGAAAATCGGAAAATCATGGTTGCCGAGAGGAATTTGGAAACAACTTACCTCATTGTTCTCATGAACTGTGCTCCGACGAGGAAGAGGAAGCGCGGCTCGCGGATGATCTGCCATGAGACTCTGAAACAACAAAATTGGATAAATTTCGAAAATATGCATCACATTTTATGAAATGAAGCAGAAACGACGTGAAACCAGTTAGTGTTCGATCTTCGGTATCAAAACAGATAGAAAACGTACTTGACAGCCTTCTGGAACGAACTCTCCGGCTCTTTCGGAGGGAGCTCTTCGGGATCCTGGAATGAAACAATACATTCGTGTTGCAAAAGATGTGTGCTTCAAAAGTTCCACATTACTAATGAAAATAGACAGAGTCAGTTTCCATCTCCTTGATGTGCTTGAAAACAATTTCGAAAACCTTGGCCATCTCGATCTCCTCGTGTAGTTCGTGCTCCTTCTTCGTGTTCAGGAAGTACGCGCCGCCTGAGGAAAAGATAAGATACATCTCGTACTTTCGCACCTGAGTTGAACGGAAATTGTACGGTCTCTCATCCCACAATTCTCTCTCGCCGATCAGACACAGTGAGAGAGCATGGAAAAGTGAGAGACCGAGATGCGCAAAGATGCGAAATGACTCACCAGACATGGAAGCAGCGCCGATCACAGCGATGATTGCGCAGCCGACCTGCAAATCAAGCGTAAATATTCCATGAGAATTTGTGTTGGTTCACTAATACTAAGTTGAGTTTCACTAGATTTTTATAACAAGCATCAGTTTGTTATCTCAGTATTCACTCGATAGCGAAGCAAAATGGAAATGCAAATTGTTTGCGAGTTGTCAGTTTGACTCGCAAGATTACCTGGAACCGCCCAAAGTTCTTCGCCTCATCTGAGAAGACATTGAGAGGGAAGATGATCGATCCTCCGAGAATTCCGAAAAGCTCAGCATACACGAGACATCGGACTCGTTGCTGAGATGATTCCTCTCAGTTTTGATTGAATTTTTAAACATTATTCGCGAAGAAGTGTAACATCGAAGCTTGTATGCTTGGTGAAGCACATAGCGATCAAAACGTGAAATGATTTACGAAACTTACGGAGTGTTTTGAGCACGCCTCTACGAGGATTCCGCAATACGCAGACAGTACGAGAGTGAGAATCGTGTCGAATAGAAATAGACCAACGAGTAGATGGATTCCCGTGATTACTGTGTTCGTGCTGGAAAAATCAAATTCTGCATAAAATCACTTCATAGCTTCGTCATTCGCCATTGAAAAGAACAAGAGATTCTAAGAAACGGAAGACTCACGTTGACCACGGAAACCAGAAGATCATGTAGGAGAAGGCGAAGACTGGAGCGCAGTACATTATGACCTGTAAATTAAGCCTTTGTGTGTCTGTAGGTTTGCTTTTCCTGTTTAGAAGCACGTGCAATAAAACCCTGAAGTTTTTATGTTGCTCCGATGTGGACCCTGATTTGAGGTACAAAACATTCAATGTGTGAAATCATAGATTCTGATTCTCTTCATTCTGTGCATGATCTCAGCTAGTGCTTTCTTTGGACCGCACAGCACAACCGCTTAGTGGAGATAAGGGGAATCTGACACGTATAGCGACCAGGAATCTCTCATTTCCGAGATTTCTCGTAAGGAAATAGCGGTCATAAGATCACAGTCATATCAGCTTTGCGCTAAAGTTGAAAAGAAAACAACCTACTCTGACACACATTGATAACTATGAGTGCACCCGATCACTGACCTTTCTTCTGTCCATGATCCATGTCATTCCGCAACAACCAATGTCCTGAAATCATGACAGATCTTAAGGTAACAAGAACAATCAAACCTGAAGATACCCCATCATGGGATCATTCACAGCGTTCCAGACAAGAAATAGCGCCTGCACTATTTGAATCCATCCTGTGGATATGTGGTAGACGTCGAGAAATACCTTGAAAACGACGTTTTATCGATAAAATGAGAAGTAAAACTCACTTTCATGTAATACAGCATGTAAACTGATAGGAAAGTCGCGAATCCAAAACACAGAAAAGCGACCATCAATGGTTGGAAGTGCTTAGAATCTCGGAAGGATCTCTGAAAAGAACGCATTGAAATAGTCAGAAAATAATGAAAGTCTTACCGGTTTAGCCTCCTTCTCTTCCTTCAACACCGCTTCCGCAGCGCCCATATTCAGCCTGCTCAACGACATAATTATCGATTATTGGGAATCGATAATTAGGAATCGATTATCGATCGGGGTAGATCAACCCGTTGTCTCCCGCAGCGAGTAGTAAGGAATGAGTGAAGGGAGGAAAAGAATGGGCAGGGACTTTTCCGTATACCACTCGATCGGTTATCAATAGATAACAGTGACAGACGTGGTGTGGACTGTGGGGCACTTTTCTCCTTACGAATCGCGAGTTGTGATGGGATGTCCCACAGTTGTGATTGGTTCGTAGTGCGATGGGTTCTGGTGCACATTACCAATTAGCTTCCGCCCAATTTGCAATGCGCACCGTGCACTACTACCATAGCGTACTTGACTACACTTTACAGTTGGGTGCCTGATCGCTACTTGAAATCAATGAACGCCCCACTAACATGCTAGGAATGCTCAAGCGAGTGATCTTTGATCTTTCACTGGGTTCATCGCAAAGATGTGCTGAATGCGGGTCTAAACCAATCCAAAAGCGTACCCTACAGATTATACACGGCAAGGATCCGGTCGCCATTTTCGTGCACAGTAGAATTGTCGAGAGAGATCAGTGTCAATGGATAAGTGAGATAAACATTTTCGAGGAACTGATCGCATATTTGGAAGATGTTCTCTGCAGAAAGAACACTATCTCTGACGGCCTAATCCCAACTAGTCACAAGTATTTAGTGCACGGCTGGTGAGAGACAAGTTCCAGGGGGGATATTTGTGTTTCAGGAAGAGTTACGAGTGCATGTTTTCCCGGAATTTACGGGGAGAACAAATGTACCGAGCCAATTGAAACAGAAACGCTACGGAGTAGAAAATCTCACCCGCTCTCGGGATCCGGTCGAACCTCCTCCAACTTCTCAACAGGCGCGACCTGAGCACGCCGCATTCTCTGAAATGTGAACTCAACTGTACAGGAAAGAGCAAAAAATGCGTCGACTACTCATTCCACATGCTCTCTCAGAGTTCCTGCTTTGACTAGAGTATGTATACTGAGGAGATGCATTCTGAAATCGCACAACCGATGGAACGACTAGATTGGAGGCAAATCCAAGGGGAACGCCGATCAAACTCAAACAACGGAGTGTTCAGAGAGAAAAGAGATGAACACATCACTATTCTAGAAGGGGAGAGAGGAAAAGGTCGCGCACTGATTCAAAAGAATCTGTTAAGGAACTTTTAGAACCTAGCGCTCGCATTATCTCTCGATGAGTGACATTTAATAAACCCATCCCGGTTGAAGGATTGGAAGAAGAGTGGTTCCTAGATGGAGCGACTTGGTGGTTCATCTCCCCCTTGAGGAAAGCACACACTGTTCAAGCCGGAGAGCACCCAGCAAACAATAGTGACTAATTAGGGTGTAATTAGAGCGAAATTCGAATGCGTGACAGTGTGCCAGTTATGTGCACGATTATGCTCGGTGTTTCCGCCGTTCGATTTATTCTCTCGTCTCTTTCTCGATTCACTCTACTATCATTACCAAGCCAAGGACACTCTATCGGTGGACGGAAGGGTGACCCCTGTGATCGCTAACGAAAAATTCCCAGCATACCAAAAAAATACTAGATTGTTAATGAGAAGGAAAATTCTGAGTAAGAGATGACGAGAGATAGAAGAGGTGATGAGCCGTTCGAAGAAGTCAAAGAGAGATGAGAAGAAAAAGAATGATCAGGAGTGATTCACAAGAATGAAGCTCGAGAATGGAATGCATGGCGGAACTCTGTTCAAACTGACGAAAAAATTTTTTAAATGTTGCGGTGAAAATGAGATTCTCTCCTAGGAATTATGATTATATTATTTTTCCCGCTGTCTGGTGAATTGCCCGAAGTGAATCATAATAGAGAGAGAAAGAGAAATGATAGAGAATGGTGCGAGAGGAAAATCAGATGTATGAAAACGGTTTCTCACAGCGATTGGAATCGGTTCAAAGCATTTACGTGCACAGTTTCTATCACGTAGTCTGATTATCTCTGAATAATACCAGATAATCATTGAATAATCGGTTTAAAGGCGATCGTGTTTGGTCGATTCACGTTGGTGTGCTTGTTACAGTCGTTTTTGAAATTGTTCTCACTCATTTTCAGTGTAGAAATGTGTATCCTACTCAGCGTTGAACAATCAAGGAAGAACAGTACGAATGAGATGCATCATCTCCTGTTATGATTAGTGTTCGTGATTCAAGATATTCCATCTCTCTCTAAATCAGTTTTCTCTCCCCCGATCAGAGAAACCAAGGAATGGGTGGAATTAGGAGAGTATACGCATGCGTCTGTTCTCTAGTAATGATTGCGCTTCCGGAAGGAATGCATGTGAGGGAGATTCCCGATCATTCCCTTCTTCCGACATTGAAATGGGAGAGAAGAATGGAAGTGAAAAGTACGAGCAGGAAGGTCTTACAGAGATCAATAACCAGTTGTGAGTTATCCATTTTATTACTCTCCCCTTAGCACTCTTCTGTTCCAATTTGTTGATCGATCATTGATAATCGTACAGGACGGCTTCCATGGATGCATTTCATCAGCGGTTCCTCCGTTCTACCGATCAACTTGCTAAAGTGGGGGACCGATACATAAACGAATCGTGAGTTGGCTCTTTTGCTGTACCTTCAAGCGAGAGAATCACTGTAGACACTACTGGTTCGAATGGCCTCCAATCATCACTCACAACTTTACCAATCTCTTCGAGAATCTGCTTCCACTGAGAAGTCCATTGATGGTCAGATTACGTTTTCTTCTTATCCTTGAGTCGAGCAGTTTCGGAGATGATTTTTTGAGAAGGGAGCCTTATTTCAACATTCAATAAATTCACTTAGGATCTAATGTTCGTGCTCACGGTGCTCCTGTGCCTGATGATCATCCGATGGGTGTGGGTTGTGAGTTTATGATTTTTTTTGTCGTTTATCGGCAGCAAAAACTCAGTTTCTCGCTTCTTCAGGCGTTTCTCGAGTGTCTCGAGGGCCTGCACGTCTACTGCTTTCCCGCGCCGAAGTGATTTTTTTTGTATTTTTGCAATTTTGTTTGTAAAACAAATGATGAATTTCAGCATCATCCACCCTGACTTCGCTGCTCCCATCGACGATGACTGCTGTGATCAACTCCCTTGCAAACCCATTGTCTGCGATCTCAAAGCTGCTCCTTGCCCCGTTCCACCTTGTGAAGTCTTGCCACCTCCTTGCATCGAGCAGCACTATGTGGATGAGATTCCTTGTGGGACCGAGTGCGAGATCGAGTGTGAAATCGATACTCTCGATTACGTAGAGGAGCTTCCCTGCTGTCCCATCCCTATTGAAACTGAGCCTGTGGCCATTGAGACTGTGCAGACAGAGGAGAGAGTGGAGATTTCCCAACCGGAAGAGACAATCCAGTCGACGAGTCTGAGAAGTAGTTCGAGATCTATGAGAACTGTTGGAGTGGAACACTCGATTAAGATGAGAAACTCCCAGAGAACTGAACATTTCGAAAAGACTGTTGTGTCGAATTAAGATGTTTGCACTGTGCATTGAATAAATATTTTCACCCTTCCAAAAGTTAAAGTATGTGCCATCTTGCTCTGCTGCTATGTTTGCTTTGCCTCTAAAGGTGAAGATACAATGCTACTAAAACATACAATGCTCATCTACCGTCGTCTAAAGTTCACGCTCGTGTCCTATACAAGTGAAAAGGCTCTCCGGGCAAAAGGCAAAGGCGTGAATAAGGAAATATATTTTCGAATAAAGCGAAATAGTGAAGCATTAGAGTATCGAAATAGCCATGCAAAGCAATCATCGAAAAAATGCTCACCAGGGAATATTTTTTTGCAATCGCGGCCTATAAAAACGATCAATTGGAAAGCTATTCCATTGAAAGATGAAACTTCTTCTTCTTGTTCTCACTTTTCTTCAAATCTGCTTCATCCGTGTATCCGCTATGAATGAGTATACCACGAAGCTACGACAGGTTTTCAAATTTGAATTCCCGCATTTTCCTTGTTGTCGGTGGAGCAATCAACTCAAAACATTGTATTAAAGACCTTGACGGTACGGAAAATTCCGAAAACGAAATCAGATCAGGTCGATTGCTCTACTGGGATCAGATAAATAACCGTGCGGGGATATTTCAGGAGTGGAAGGAAACTTTAAAAAATATTTATTAATAATTACCGTTTAGTTGTCAGCTGAGGTGAAACCAATTACGATCGCTGAATATCACGCAATGATGTGCGGAATTTTGTCTATCCTAAAATATTTAATCATCAATTATTTATTATTAAAGATGCATGGTTGAGTATTGCCATTTCGAAAACAAGAATGGATGCATGAGCGAGTGTAGAAAGTGGGGAAAGCAACTGGTCGGTCGGTGTTCCTATCCAAACAATGCTTTTTTTTAAAAATTAGGTTAACGTGGACAAAAAGCCGAAGGATGATACGGAATCGTCATGTGTAACAAAGTAAATTTTGAATTTTCTAATTCAGAAATGTGAAAGAAGATGCAATAATTAAATATATTTCAGTTGCATTGAAAGTCTGAACGGTGATTCCGAAACGGAGAGCACTTGTAAATCTTTGTGTGCCACTTTGCATTCATACCCAAACTACTCCGATTGGGTTGCTTACATCAATGGGCCAGTTGATGAGTTCGTATATCACTAAGCAGATAAAGTTCCCAGTATATTGTGCTGTTTATCATCAAAGTTCCATGAATGCCTCGAATTTAATATTCTGCCTGAGCAATGATGTTCCAAAGAATAATTCCATCTAGTACCAAAAGGAGGAAATAGTATTAGTCCTTGTAGAGGAGGATAGCTTCGATTGGTGCAGAACAATGCAATGTGACTAAGTTGCTCCTAAAGTTCACTACCATGCCAGAACTGCGGCGCCCCTTTCCATTCTTTCAGGCGCCTAGTCGGGGTTATAATTGGCTTCACCTCAGCAAGCAACTAAACGGAAATCATTGACGGAAGGCTTGGGGCTCAAAACGATATTTAAACGAAAGCAATAATGAGGAAAAGAAAACGAACTATTTGTATCAAAAGTATTTTTTAGAACAGTTTGCACCGATTCTGAAGGTAAGCAAGCAATAAAGTAAGTTCAGTTCTCTGAAGTTCGCCCTTCTGTTGTTCAAGTGCATATTCTTCTTCTAATTCTTCACTTCTGCTTCATACAAGTTGCCCCTATTAATGAGTTCACAAGAAAGCTGAGAGAGGTGTTTTTTCTTCAAAAAATCGATTATCCTTATATCTTGACACTTTAGTTGTCCGCGGAGGTGAAGCCGGCGACTTTGACGGAATTCAAGGCATTCGCGTATGCGCATTTTCGTTTGATTCATTCAATTTCGGTTACTCGCGTATCAACAATTGTTCAATTCAAGGTGCATGGCTATATTTTGTCATTTTGAAAACAAGAATGGATGCGTGCACGAGTGCAGGAAGTATGCGAAGCTATTGGCGAGCATGTTTGCCAAAAAATTAATAATTTTATAAAAATAGGTGCACGTAAATCGTCAGCAAGCAGATGACACGGAACAAGCATGCATAGCGACGTGGGGTTTTCACTTTGTACTTCAAGTTACTCAAAAAGTTGAATGCAGATTTCTTAATAGGACATATTTCAGTTGCATTGATAGCCTGAAAGATAGTTCTGAAACGGTGAACACTTGTAATTCGCTGTGCGCCACCGTGTATTCGTATCCGAACCGATCGGATTGGCATGCGCTCATCCATGCGCCAGTTGAGGAATTCCAATACTAATCTGTAATAAATTCGATTCCGAGTTCGTTTTTCTTTTTTTGTCGCAATCTATATGAGGCCGGTCGCGTAAGAATCAATCAAGCTTGTGTGAACGCTGGAACAGCGAATTTTCGAAAACGTGCAAAGAGAGGTTCTCGAGGGTGGTCATCATCATGGGAAACTTCATTTTGCACCAACTCGATCGGTGCAGCCGTGCAGCAACCATGCTGCAACCATGCTTTAGCACATATTTTCCTCATAACTTTTGTTCTAGTTGACCGATTGGTCTGAAAATTTAACAACATAGTATTGAAACATGAGCAATCCAACCGTGGATTTCGTTTTTGTTATACAAATTTGCATATGCAAATTCAAAAATCGATTCCGAATACCAGGCGGAAGTGGAAGCTGATTTTAACAGCGTTCGATGCGCCTCGCTCTGGGGGATCATTTTTATGTCCTAGGTTGTGGGTTAAAAAATAGTAATTTTCGAGATAATTGAGGTTTTGTATATTTCAATTCGTACGTTTCATTGTTTTCTATTTAAATTGTCCACTGGAATGGCGTGGCATCGAATGAAACATATCTTCATTTCTAATTCGAAGCACGCAGTGAGCGGTAAGTCAATGAAATATGAACACAAAACCTCCATTATCTCGAAAATTACTATTTTTTAACCCACAACCTAGGACATAAAAATGATCCCCAGAGCAAGGCGCATCGAACGCTGTTAAAATCAGCTTCCACTTCCGCCTGGTATTCGAAATCGAATTTTGAATTTGCATATGCAAATTTTTATATCAAAAATGAAATCCACGGTTGGATTGCTCATGTTTCAATACTATGCTGTTAAATTTTCAGACCAATTGGTCAACTAGAACAAAAGTTATGAGGAAAATATGTGCTAAAGCATGGTTGCAGCATGGTTGCTGCACGGCTGCACCGATCGAGTTGGTGCAAAATGAAGTTGCCCATGATAATGACCACCCTCGAGAACCTCTCTTTGCACATTTTCGAAATTTCACTGTTCCAGGCCATTATTGATTCTTAGGCATCCGGCCTCATATTCTCTTATTATCTGCTGAGAACTCTGTTTTCATTCTAATGAAAGGTATCATTTACTTTTCAATCATATGTAAGTTTATGCTTACTCGACTTGATTTGTTTGAAGTATATCTGGCCAGATTGGGTCTCTCTATCTGATGAGGGAATATTGGACTACTACAGAGCACGTTCTGGGCACAGACAATACCACATGACTAAGTTCGACCGAAAGTTCAAGCTCGTACCAAGCCGGAACATCGGCACTCCTTTTCTTTCTTTCAAGAGCATACTCAGTCCCATTGTCTTTCTCTGTATTGAAGGTTATGCCTTCGTTTATCGTGCTCACTGGAGTCTACTGTAGTCAAGGGGAAGCGATTTAACAATGTAGGATTGCCAATTTGAGGAACTATTTGTGCGGTAATATAATGTTCTCTAAAGTTCGTTTTTATTCTTCACAAAATAAAGTGCTCCTTGAAAATGATGAAATAAAAACAAGAACAGAAGAAATGAAACAATTAGGAGCATCGAATTGCCATGCAAAACTATCTTTCGAAATAGGAAAACGCAGCTCATCAGGGAATATTTTTTGCAAACGCGGCCTATGAAAGGATGAGTGATTGGGAGAGCAATTGAATGGAAAGATGAAGCTATTCATTCTTCTTCTTCTAGTTTCTCAACTCTGCCTCGTTCATGTATCCGCTATAAATGAGTTCACAAAAAGGCTGAGACAGGTTCATTTTAAACCTTTGTTATCTATATTTGTTGATCTCTTAGTTGTCCGCTGAGTTGAAGCCAATAACGATCGCGGAATACTACGCATTTACGTAGGTCATTTAGCGTATTCATTATCTTTTTATCTAGTTGTTTATACCATAATTAAAGATGCATGGTAGCGTTTTGCCATTTCGAAAACAAGAATGGATGCATGAACGAATGTAGGAAGTATGGAAGGCTCTTGGTTGGTGAGCTTTCCAAAACAATGTTGATTGCATATTGTAGGTGATCCCAAGCCACAAGCAGAAGTATGCTACGGAACAGTCATGCACAACAACGTAAACATGTTTTTTTCAGCTATTTATGAAATGCAAGCTGACTCAGTAATATGATATATTTCAGTTGCATTGAAAGTCTGAAAGATGATTCTGAAACGGAGAACACTTGCAAATCTTTATGTGCCACTCGTTATACCTATCCAAACGACCCTGATTGGAGTGCTTATATCGCTGAGCCAATTGATGAATTTCAATATTGAACTGCAATAAATACATCTAATTGAGTTTGTTGTCTTGAGCGAGATCTTGATCTTTTTTTTCTTCAAAACACTGCATGTCTGTTCTGGTTAAATATCTACATAGAAGAATTAGATTTCTCGATGAAATTCTGCTCAAGCTTGTAAAAATTTTAAAGCAAACATTTGAAGTTGTGTTTTGAAATCGGTTCGGTGTTGATCTCTGGAATAGTAAAAGATCCTTGGGGAGTGCAGGATAAAAACCACGTGACTAAATTCGACCGAAAGTTCAAGCTCGTACCGGGCCGGAACATCGGCGCGCCTTCCCTTTCTTTCAAGAGCCTACTCATTGCCATTCTCCCTCTCTACGGCGATGAGTTTACACGTTCGTACCGTTGGTTCCGCCCTGTTCCGGGAACACTCCGCCCTCTGCCCGATCGGCCGTTCATTCCATTCTCTTTCTTCGCCATGAAAGTGGTGCTCCTTCTCATCGTGCTCTGTCAATTGTACAGCGGACAAGTTACATTGCCTGCTCAAGGTGCTGGTCAAGGAGCCGGTGGAGACATCAAGGAAATCGGGAACAAAATGTAAGTCGCGGAAATTTCGGTATCTCCATGCGCGTTCTTTCCAGTGAGGAGCAAGGCAAAAAGCTCTCCAACACTCTTCTAAATGTTTCAGCTGAAACAGGCAAGATCGTCGATGATTTCCGCAAGAACATGTGAGTTCTCTCTCTCCCTTTTTCTCGTTTTTCTCTCTCCATTGCATGGTAAAATCGGCTTGCAGGACCGAATGGATGGACTACCCCTCTCAAGTGAACGAGAACTTCAATCAATTCATGCACACGATTGACCCGCTGATCATGCCGCTCAGAGTTCGTATTATCGTTTTTTTTCATCGAGATCTCTTTTCTCTGATCGGTGAAAGATGCATTTCTAAACCTGATAAATTTCCGGTTATCCTCGTCTCAATCTGCATCCTTCTCATCATCTCCATCTTGCGCTGCTCATGGGTGGTTCGTTTTGCTCAACCCCTCGATTTTTTTCTGCTTTTGTGGTATATTGTGCCATTTCAGTAGTGATTTCACTCATTTAAGGCGTTCATGGAAGTCGCGGACGGTTTCCGCACGTTCTGCGTGCCGAGAAGGTATTTTTCGAAAATTTTGTAGTTAAAATTTTTTTATCGATCTCCTCAGTGAAATAAGCGTGCTAGCAAACAAAGCGCCCTTTGTGAACATTTTCTCAGCTTATTCATGACAATCCATTGATTCATTGCTCTTCAGCGTCCTCATCAAGCCGCGATTGCCTACTGTCAACATCGATTCATCCCAATTCACTGACCCCTCAATGCTCGGCCCCATCGATTCCCATCCAATCTGTGAAGAAGGTCCTTGCTGCGAGTCGGAGTGCATTGATAATGGTTGCGGATATGAGACCCCTTGCCATAGAAAGAACCCGACATGTGTGACTAACCAATCTTGCTCCACCAAAGGAAAGAAGATCCGTTCTATCATGAGATCTTCGAAGGTGAAGAACGTCTGATTATTTCACTGTCTAACCCCGTTTCACCTCACCAACAACTGATATCCTGTTTGTCAATTGAATCTCGAATAAATGTGCATCTCTTCTGGAAATTGCGAGGCTCAGTCGGCAACATAAAGTAAACAAGGCGATTCGCACTCTTCCATTGATAAGGATCCATTATTCGATCGAGAGTTGAATTGTGAGAGCGTGCACACATTGTGAAGAAGAGAGTGGGAGAGAGAAGGAGGGGGGAGACGTGAAGGGCTCCAAAGCGAGCGATAAGCCTTGCCTCTCAAACAGTACGATTTGCCGGAGCAGCTCTTTGATTTTACCTTTCTTTTTTTGGTGTTTCAATTCTGCTCTTTTGCTTTATCATTTCGCACTATTTATACTGATTTTTTATCAATTCTCGAACAATCTTCAGGGAAAGAGGAGAAATCATAGCCATGGCGGCCTCTCAAAATCTAATCATCGACAAGGCTCGAAAGAAAATAAGCATCA
This sequence comes from Pristionchus japonicus, assembly GCA_900490845.1. Taxonomy (NCBI): domain Eukaryota; kingdom Metazoa; phylum Nematoda; class Chromadorea; order Rhabditida; family Neodiplogasteridae; genus Pristionchus; species Pristionchus japonicus. The sequence continues at coordinate 64,898 of LS507843.1, read as the reverse complement.
AGGAGAATTTGCTTCGCGAGCTTTTGGCCGAGTTTGGCGCCACTTTCCTGCTGGTTGTGAGTCATTTCCGCTCTCATCTTTTACTGCCAGACAGGTATCGTTTGAACTGATGCCTAGTCCTGTTTGAGAAATAAACAATAATTTTGACTGTTTTGCAGAGTAACTTTTGAACTAGAAGACCTATCTGAATCATGTAGAGTATCCTGCTATGTCAGTGGGTACTTGAATATCTGAAAAGACGTTTTCCAGTTCCTTGGCCTATGTAATGTGGCGCAGTTCGTGCTCACGCAGCACAACGTCAACAGCTGGGTGTCGGTGAGTTCATTGCTCAATAATTGTATAGAAGAAACATGAAACCCTGTTGTCATTAAAATTTTGGTTGCTCTGGTACACAAATTGTTACACAAGTTTATCATCTGTAAATTACCCTTGAAAAGGTTTTTGGGTTTCAATTCATCAGTGCAGGTCCACCTCGGATGGGGACTCATCTACACATTCTGCATCTACACTGCTTCTAGGACATCGGGTGAGTCTACTTTTCCTCTAAATTGAAGAAACACGAATTTGGGCAGGGATTTCGCCAGGGCTTAGTGGACGGACAAGGACGCATGATCCCAATTGAATATTGTCTATCGAAAGGAAATTTGTAAAAAATGTAAACTCAGTTCAGGCGCCCACATGAATCCCGCAATTTCCTTCATGATCTACACTTTTGGCCAGCTAACATTGAAGAAGTTTCTGCTCTACTCACTCATGCAGGTATTTCAATTTGAATTTTGGAAGGCGGGCTTCTCGTGTAATGAATTTATGTGCGACAGTGAACTGAATGTGAAGATGAACAGTTAGGGTACATTTAGAGATTTATTACTCTTTCATGAGTAATACTGGAGTTCTAAACTTCACCGTCTGACACAGCTCCTTCCAGTTGATCGGAGCTTTCTTCGGATCTGCCGCGATGTACGCCTTCTATTATCGTGAGTTGATCAAATGTAGAACAAACTTATTCAATGTCAACTGAATTGTGTTCTTTCTCAGTTCTCGAAATACTAGTGCAAGTTCACTACAACAACTAAATTTCAGCGCTATTCGACGTTTTCGACGGCGGAAATCGAACGGTCTATGGAAGTGAGATGTTGAACTGAAAATGATTGTTCAACGAAATATTATTACACAGGTAACACGTCGAGTGCGATGGTATTCTGTTCGTACCCTGCCGAACCCTTGAAACATTTACCCCTCGTGCCCTACGTGGATCAGGTGCGTTTTTGTTCGCTATTTCTTCGCTATTTTACACTCAAAACATGCAAAATTCAAGATGCAGAGGATGAAAAATTAGAAAAACTCGTGATTTGCAGTTCGTGGGCACTGCCGTTCTCGCCTTCATGATCTGCGTTATTTACGATGACAGGAACGAGATTCCCAAGGTATTTCCTTTGACTCATCGGTAAGGAAAAGATCACTCCGTATTCACGCGTCCAGTGGGAAGAAGTGTTAGGGCAGTGACAAGTTGCTAATCGAATCATCATTTCATGTGCAAATGAGAGCGCTCTTGCACTGACCATACATAATATCCATACGATCATTGAATCGATTTCAGTACCTCCGACCGCTACTGATCGGCCTGTCCGTAGTGATGATCGGCACGTGTTTCGCGGCGAATTTGGGATACCCGGTACGAACTTTAGTTAGATATTCATCGTTCAAATCCACAAAAAATGCTATTTCCATCAGATCAACCCCGCTCGTGACTTCGGACCGCGTCTCTTCTCGACCTTCGTCTACGGATGGGGAGTATTCACGTGAGAGACATTCATATTTGACCTCAAATTCAGTTTGGACTAGCCTCCTCTCACTCCTGTCCTGTCATAATTCTCCATGTCAATAGTTACAATCATGTGCATCCTTCCAGCACTCCCTCATCCCACTTCTTCTTTGCCCCTGTGATCGCGCCCATGTTCGGAGCTCCTGCGGGAGGTTTGTTCAATTATGAATCAGGCTATCTTTGTGTTTTCTCTCACTGATTCCAATAGCACGTGAAATGAACAAAAATAAGCCACATTTGCTAATTCTACTCTGTTCATTATCACATGTTTCTCCCATCACGAAGTTATTTTTTGTTTTAGGCTGGCTCTACTACCTGATCTTCGGTTTCCATTTGCCACCCAAGAGCGGAGACGTCTACAGAATCATCCACAATTATGAAATGAACAATCTCAAGTGAATTCCCCTTTCATCTGTTGTTATATTATAGCACTGTTACTGTTGATATCGCATAAAATAGTACTCCAGTTTTATTTCCACTTATTTTATATCTCGAATTGTAAACAATGCAATAAAAGATGGCAAAATATTGGAAATTATAGTTTGCGTATTTGCGTATGGCTGCTTTTGAACTTCACGACTCCCGAATCATCTTTTTCGCGCTCTTCGTGACAATAAACATGCATGTCGATAGTGTTCAGAATCATCTGAAATCGTTTTTTCTCGAATTTGGAAACATAATCGAGCCATTAGAAGGCATGAGTAACAGTCCAGCTGTGCACTATCGTTCTTTGTAACCAGTGAGTATTCAGAGGGAGATAAATCCCATAACTGCTAGTTTCCCAAATAAATTGAAGCCCATGGTTGAAAATCAAACCTCGATAGCACAACGGAATATGAGCACAATAGCGAGGATACAGAGGAGAATGAGAATGATCTGAAATCGAGAAATGAGCTTCGAAAGACGATAGTGTTCTACGTCAACCATGGCGCAAGGTGAAATTCAAAATCACTAACGCAGATCGGAGTCTCAATCGATTCTATGAGTTCTACAACCTGCGCCGAATAGTTAGTGAGATCATTGGCGAAGTTGAACCAGTGGCGTCTGAAGTCGAGAAAGTCTTTCGAAAATGAAAACGGCTCTAACAGGTCTCTGCGAATCTCCTGAACAACTCCGAATGCATTCTCGGCCATTGAATCGATCTCAGCAGTGAGATTCTTCGATACAACACTCCTGAATAGACAACAGTCCTAAGAAAAGTGTGGCCTGCAAAGCACACAATTCCAGCGACTTTCTTCAGTTCGTAAGCCTTTCCCTCGTCTTCTTTGACTTGGTCTAGGATGGTGTTGGCCGGGAAACGAACTAAGAATATTTTAATGATCAGATTAAGACATCAAAGAGTAAAATAACCTTCGTCTGCCTGTCTTTTCGGGCGAATGTGGGGAACAGAGTCCGTTATTAGGTCCAAAACAAACTCAGCCGTGAAATTTGCTCTAACATCCCTTAGTAACATGAGGAGAGCTAGCGAATGGCGGCGGAGTTGCAAACACTGGTGGAATAGCGAAGCAAAGGTCGCTCATTCGGTCCGGACACGAAAGTGAATCATCCTTGTTCCGTGTGTAATTGTTGGCTTGAAACAAAAAGCATGGGCGCCGTGAGATGTTAGGGGAAACGTTGTTCAGTGCATGATTTAATGGATTGTAGGATAAATTGAAGCGGTGAAAATCTCTGCAGGTTATAACTTGCAATGATTATTGGAAGGAGAAATGTTGATCAATATAATAATGGGGTAAGATGAGCAAATATATGAGCAATGAGAACAATAAGAAGACAAGGTGGATCTGAGATTATGAGAGGAGTGTTCACTGCTGTCAGTTGTCGATCATCACAACTCCCGAATCATCCTTTCCATGCTCTTCGTGACAATAAACCAGCATGTCGACAATGTCCAGAATCATCTAGTCAGAAAGCAATCCTCAATAACACAACGGATGATGAGCACGATACCAAGGATGCTAAGAAGACCGAACACGGCCTGAATTCGTGGATGAATTGTAGGATACGAAAAGAGTTGGCATAATAAATAAGGAAAAGGTTGATTTATAATCCGATATAACTAACACAGATATAACTAGAGACCACAGGCTCAATGCCAGAATGAAAGCTATGGGGACATATTTGTGTTCAGTGTGTCCCTCTAGGTCTGAACAAGATCATACTTTTTACCGTTTGTGATTAAATCATCTCTGGGCCGAGCTATACCTCAAAAACCACGCGCGCGCGTGTATCGAGAGACAGGGAAGGGAAGGGACGAGAGAGAAAAGGGGCGGAGCCTCTCTAGCACGTGTCTCTCTCCCTCCCCCCGCTCTCTCGCTCGCCTCTCCCAGCGCGCTCGCCACAGCTCGCAGAAAAATGCTAAAAATCTAATTTCTTTTGCTAAATTCCTAAAATATTCGAATTAGTCAAAATCGAGAGGAGGAGTTGTTTTCGGATAGCGAAACCCCTCTATCCCTCTATTTCGGCTTTTGTTGCGCCATTTTGACCCACTCAACCTTGTCCGATCATACTCCTCCGCTGGTCATTTGTGAAAAATAGGAACAGCTACCGAAAACTTTTTAGAACGGTCAAAAATGCTGAGAACTCGAGGTGTGGTCGCCCTGGCCAGATATCGCGCGCTTCCCTATCCCCAGAAAGTGGGCGGAGCTTGTGGTCTCTAGATAAAACTCTTCAAAATGCACAACTGCTAAACCGGAAGTAGCAATACACACGGAGCCAAAAATTATTATTTTTAAAAATTTTCAAAAAAAAAAGAAAGCTACACGCTCAGAAAACTTTGAAATTGTACCATTTGATACTTCTTCTGTGTCCGGTTTTCTCGATCCCTGTTAAGATAACGTCGTTCGAAGAAATTACATTTTTCATGTCAAAAGATCAGCATCACCGAATAAATGTATATCTTGAGTTTATCAAATTTAGAGCTGAATCTTCCAGCAATAAATGAGTGTGTAATGTTTCGATTATATTTCCTCGGATTATTAAAAAGTTGCTCAGAAAAATGGACAATCGTAGAAGCAAAATAAATCAATTGTCGATCATCACAATATCGGAATCGTCGTCTTTTCCGTGCTCTTCATGGCAGTACACACACATGTCGATGATGTCGAGAACCATCTGAAAATGAGTCAGGAGTATTGGGCACGTTGGTCAGTTCTCTCGACCGATTCTTTATGAATTGCGCCACCTACGCATTCTCTGCCATCGCGTCTCTGTGAGTTCTCGCTATGAATGTAGGGTCTAAAGTTCGGGTGACATTTGACAGTTAAAAACTCAACATATAGTTTGAGTAAAAACGTAATGTTGTTTTCATTTCAAACACTTTCAATCACCCTATCTCTCTATCGGGGCTATTATAGGGAAACCGATTATTTGAATTGAAGAGAAACCAAGCCGCATTTTGACTATTCTTGAGAGAAAAAGCGAACCTCGATGACACAACGAATGATGAGCACGATACCTAGGGCGGAGAGGAGAAGGAGGACGGCCTGAAGGAGAGAATAGGTAAAGGTAAAGTTGCAACCACAATCAAGGCGATTTTACAGTCGTACGACAACGCCTGGTGGGGTACGCCGGTAAGGCCGGGTACTGACAGACCTAGGTATCCCATGCTGGTCAGGCTTCTAGGGCACGTTTACTACCAATTTTCCGTCCCCGGAGGGTAGTAGGCTTGGTTTGCCTCGGCGGGGGATTGAACTCGGTACCCTTCGAATGACCGGCAGCGCTTTACACCACTCGGCCATCCCGCCACGGAGAGAATAGGATTATCGAAGAAAATGCAAGTTCAGGAGTTAGGAAAATACAGGAAATGGTTTGACAACTAACACAGATTGGAGTCTCGAAAGATTCTATCAGCACGACAATTTCCTCTGCACATTCAGCGATTTTATTAGGGAAGTCGAACCAATGGCGGCTGAATGAAAGAAGTGATTTCAAAAATGGAAAACAATCTCACAGATCTCTCCGAATCTCGTCAACAGTGCCGTATGCATTCTCCGTGATTGAATCAATCTCTCCGTTAAGATGCTTGAACGTTACTGATCTGGAAATAGAAGAATAATGATTAGTCAGATAGTGAAACTCACAGAATTCCAGCGACTTTCTTCAGAGCAATGGCCTTTCCCTCATCTGCTTTGAACTGATTTAGGATGTCGTTGGCAGGTGGTTCACGAACTGTATCAATGATGATTAAAATTAAATAATTAGAAAAAAGCCTTCATTCGCTGCATCTTTAGGGTTTATTTTGGCGAGTGCTCCCAATGCTGACATAACAATCCCTTCGACTATGTCCTCGAATATCTTCTTGAGACCGAGCGGATCGAGAGAGGGAGCAGAGGTCGGCATATTCTCCGCTATTGCAAATATGACTGGAATGGTGGGTCAGAGAGCAAGCGTTCCAACCGAACACGGATGTGAATCACTCCTTGTTCCGATTGTGACTGTTAGCATGAAACAATGAGAGTTGGCGGCTTGATATGTCAGCGGAAACGGTGCTTAGTGTATGGGTTGCCGATCAGACTTGTCTGATACATTTAGAACAGATACTACTCTTTTCTCCTATCTGACATTAATCTCTATACACAGGTCGGGTCGAAATCGCGCCCCTTTGAGCTAGGACCTTGATTCGCTCAGTGAACAATGCCTTTTGGACGCTGATCACAACGCGCTTTTGAACTAGTCGATATCTTTATTTTGAGCGAAGTTC
>LS507843.1:40008-57605 GCA_900490845.1 Pristionchus japonicus | reverse complement strand
TTGAGACGCGTCCGCATGGAGTGACGCGCGTCCGCTCCCCTCACGCGACCGGCGCGCGATATTCTCGTCTCCCCGCTCTTCCCTCTCTCTCCCTCCCGCTCTCGCCTCTCTCCTCCAGCTATTGGCGCTCGTCCACCCATGCGCTGGCGACTCGTCCGCGTGGGTTGACGCGTGTCCGCGTACACGCGGCCGGCGCGTAAGATTCTAGCCGATCTACCTTATCTTCCTCCGCTCCCCGTCCGCGCGGGCTCTGTCTAGCCCTTCTGGCAGCAATGTGTAGGAGTTTTGGGGGGATCTAATGTATCCTACTTGGCCTTAACCGGGGGTCCAGGGGGCGGAGCCCCCTGGCGGGGGGGTCAAGGGGGGCGGAGCCCCCCTTGCACAGTCAAAAAGTTACAGATAAGCATTTAGCATACTAACATTTCGCAGAATAGGCTAGAAGAAGGGGCTATCTGTTCCTCATTGTAACTTCTCTTTTATTCTGCAAAGCATAATCTAACTTTCATGAATAGCAAATTCTCCGGTCCCCGGAATCAATAAAACCTTCGGAAATCCCTTGGGCTGAAAACATGTTTGTATAGTAGCTTGATTTGCGAGCAAATAAAATAAAATAGTACATTTAGACCAGCTACTATGTTGACAGCGATAAAACCTTCGGAAATTGCCAAGAACTGGACTAAATGCGCAATTTTCTTGAGCGAAAGGAAATAATATGTTGCAACCAATCGAATCCATTCTTCGCCGAATAAAGTGCAGACCTCTGTGGAAATTCCAATACATACATTTCAAGCGGTAAGTTCCTCTGTCTTACCGAACGTGAAGTGGGCGGGGGTTCAAGGGGGCGGTAGCCCCCTTGCACAGAGAAACAAACGGAGATATTCGAAACTAGATTGCGCATTTAGACCAGTTCTTGGCAATTTCCGAAGGTTTTATCGCTGTCAACATAGTAGCTGGTCTAAATGTACTATTTTATTTTATTTGCTCGCAAATCAAGCTACTATACAAACATGTTTTCAGCCCAAGGGATTGGTAGTAGAGTTAGGCACACCGAGCCGAGACAGTCGAGACACCGACTCTCAGTCTCTACTCGAGACAAAAAGTCGAGACGTCCGACAATTGAGAGAGCCCGGTCGGTCAACCCGATTGCGAGACTCAACGCTCGAGACGCGCTCGAGACTCGAGACAATTCGAGACATTCGAGACAAATCGAGACACTCGTCGCCAGTTCGAATCCTGCTCTCGAAAGTTCGATTTTTGCCGGCTCATTTTCGACTCCTGAGAGCTGTTGATACCCTTTTGCACATTTTTGACGAGATAATTTAAATTTAGAAACATTGTCCAAGAAGAAAAAAGTCAGCAAAAATCGAACTGCTGGGAGCGGGACTCGAACTGGCGACAAGTGTCTCGATTTGTCTCGAATGTCTCGAATTGTCTCGAGTCTCGAGGGCGTCTCGAGCGTTGAGTCTCGCAATCGAGATTCCGACCGGTACCCGATTCCACCAACCCTAGTTGGTAGATGTGTGAGAGTTATGGAAGCTCATGTACAACCCAACATGAGGAGTATCTCGGCATGCATCTGTTTAAATAAAAACATACGCGTTAAACACTGCTCGAAAAAGAAATCCTTTATTCAATATCATAATCGAACATTCATGAGAAATGTTCAGATGCCGTTCTTGAATGCATCGCGAAATGCTTTCGCTTGCTCCAAGTAATCTACGTGTTCCTTCTTGTCGGGGTAAGAGAATTCTATCGCACACAGATTTGAACACACTTTCTCGGTTTCTGTGCAGTTTTTCATTCCTCTGTAACAGCTGAAATTGAAAGAAATTATGTCGAGAACATTATTCAACAACTTACTCAGTCGTGCACATTTCTGCATCATCTCCGATATATCCAGCAAAACCTTCACTCTAAACATGTTATTTTTTGGATTCGTTTGCCTTCGTTAACGCTACTTCGATTTTCAGCTCACTGTACGTTTTGCACTCATTTCTGCATCCGTTTTTGTCCTCGAAATGACAGAACCAGCCGATGCAGCTAAAAGAATGAAAATGCTCGAAAAATGCACGCAATTGAAAATAACGCACGTAATTCTCGCCTCATCAATGCGAGTCACAGGCTTCTCTGCGGCTTCCAACTGAAATTAAATACGGTTCGCATATTTATGAGACCCTCTGTGTTATATAGTTCAACGTTTCATGATATGAACCGTAAGAAATATCTTCTCAAAATTTACCTCAAGAACTTTCTGATAAAAAGGATTTCCCATCACCGCCAGAGCCTTTTCCCATTTATCTTCATCGGATTCGCAATCGATGGAACAGAGAAGAACTGAGAGAAGGAAGTGAATCTTCATTGCTCGATTGAATGAAGGAAGAAAAAAGAAGTTTTTATGGTAAAAACGTGGGAAGTTTGTGCACGAATCGCCGAATCACAGCTTCTGCACTCGCAAATGATGAAAGCGCATCGATTTTGAGAGGCATAGCTTATTTGCGCTTGAAATTGTTTCAATTTTGAAAATTACCAGCAAAGAGATGACAAATGTTCCTACAAGTTTGAAATTTCAAGCCTTGTTAGTATAAAAAGTTGTCGAGTGCGTTAACCTACCTTTGTCTGTTGTCGCAGGGCATAATTGTAGGCTCTTTCTTGTTTCACCTGATTCAAGGATTGTGCGCGCTTCACTTCTTCCAAGCTGCACTCTTCCGATCGCAAAAATTTGAAAAAGACGTCATGCTTTGTTGTTCCCGCAGTGCACATGACTCTTCTTCGCTCTCGACATTTTCCTGAGATATTCTTCGAGATTTCCGAGGTGAGAGATCATGGAGAAGTGAGAGAGCGCAGACGACTAGACGAGAAGAGATTAAGGGAAAGTGAGAGAAAGCAGAGAAACGAGAGCAATGCGGCTGCTGCTTCTCAGTTCTTTCCGAGTGCTGTCGTATGATGGATAACCTGGGGGCGAGAAGTCAGAGGAAAATGAGAGAGTCCAGACAGCAGTTTATCTCAATTATCATCTAATCCTCCTACCTCCGCAAGATATGCGATGATCGGATCTGCGATTAAAGTTCTCATGTTTTCGCGAAAATCCAGTGCGCATTGAGTGCCATGAAGCAGAGAATTTCTTTGTCTGTCGGTGTCAACATAGTTAGCTCTGTTGACAACTAAAAGTGCTTCAACCACCCACGCGTTACTCCTTTTCGAATTCTATATTTTTATTTCAAGTTCTATTTTGAAATTCCAATGCCTGTTATTTCTGAGAACAAAGGTATCACTAGACTCTGATGAAATGCGCACCTAACGCCCATATTGCGCTAAAATGGCCAGCATTCGCTCAATTTTCAATCATTTTCCCAGTTCATCCCAAATACTTATTCATTCTGTCACATTTGAGAAGCACTCAGACGTTGAAAGGTTTTCTAGTCCATATTCTTGAATATCTGGTAAAATAGAGCTCATGCACACTAAAATAGCCCTCCCCTCCGAGTATAAAGAGAGGACTTCCTCCTCCTCCCTCTATTCTCCCTCCCTTTCTCCCCAGACGTTTCTCCCTCTCTCTCCTCGGGCTCTTCCCCCGACTCTCGCTAGTTAGAGAAGGCACATTCACTCAGGCTTCGCACGTTTACATGTGTTAAGTCACGAACAAGGGCGGTCAGAAAATGACTGAAATTGGCGCGCGAGTGGCGCTGTTGGTTTGTTGTTTTTGAGTGGTCAGTGAGACTAGAGAGTTTTGTGCGAACCGATGTTGTTTATCCATTGCACCACTTTCTTGTTTGTACTTGGCTCTTTTTGCGTGGCTACTTCCCTCTCTCCATTGACCGCAGTGAGTAAGCAATGCTTCCGAAAACACATAGAGAACAGCAAGCTAGAAGAACTCTCCTTATTTCGAGCACGATTTCTCCAGACAGAGCCATCAAAAAACGCGATGAATCACCAATTTGCCTCGTTCTTCACCTCTTCTACCCGTTTACTTGTTCTGACGCGGCAAGTCATCCTAGCAAAAACACTAGATTGCTCATTCATTTGTACTAGAAAAGCGCGCGTTTCATCAGTAACGAAGCTATTTCTCATCGTCTTCTTCCTATTTGGTTAGAGCTTCCGCATTTCGTCAATCCACTACATTCTTTGACTATCTAGACGCGGTATTTCATCAAAATACGGATCTCCGAGCGGACTAGGAAGGCACCATTTCGTCAGGACACCACAAATCTTCGCGCAAGTGGACGCTACGCAAATTTCATCAGCGGACCCACGCCATTTCCTCTTTTATTTTCGCTCCTCGAGTTCTCATAACCTCACATCTTCCTTGATGGTCAGAGCAGGCGAGAGAGCGTGGTGATTCGAGACAACTCCTCCCCTTCTCTTTCCCAAGCCAGAGTTCGTTCAACCGCAGTCCTTTCCCTTCCTTCTTCGCTTGACGAAATGCGCCCCCGCCCTCTGATTCTAAGGTTGCTTCCCACGTTCCCTCAGGGATAACAAGGAACTCGACCCTTTCCCTCTAGATTTCACGTATTTGAGCGCCGAAGAGATATGCTCGATGGCTTCGCCGCTTTTATGTGCCAGATTTCGGATGTTTTCAGATGTTCTATTTCTTCTGCCTCACGTCTAGCCGACTATTGGCACGACTTTCAACATTTTATGCGCCAGATGCTCAAGTTTTATTGTCTTTTCAGCGCCAGAAGCGAGAATTTCTCATTCTTCAGTAGCTTCTTGTGTCGAATGAACTCTAGTCGCTCTCTCTGTTCAACGGGATCACTTTCCCGCTGCACCCGAGAGCATAATCTCTTGTTTGAGGAAGAGATTGGACGGTTGATGATGCCTTCAGTGTATCATTGAGAGCGATTCCCGCAATCCGCAGATTGAGTGAGTTTCTCTGCTCCCCGCAAGTTCTCAGTTCCAACATCATTGCTCGCTCTTGCTGACGGAAGCAACATGTGTCGCAAAGAAGAGAAGGGGGAAGAAAGGGTTGAATCTCTTAGCTTCCCTCGATCTATCGTTTTGTCAGACTTGAGAGAAAGCGGTTGCAATGGAGGCAGATGCTGCTCTTTTTCTTCATCCTTTTATCATCACTCACTCCTTTCTCCCTCTCAGTCCTCCCCAGTCCAATGGGTTCATTCACTGGGCGCTGAAATTTACGAGGAACTAACTCTCTCTCTAATCCAACTACACTTTCGAACGCGCTCGCTCCCTCTCGCTGTATCAATTTCCCACTCCGCACCCCTAATTCCTCCTCTAAAGAGGTTCTGATCGTTCTTTGGGCGAGAGAACGTGTGATTTAATAGTTTCAGAGAAATTCGGGATTTAACAACCTCGAAATCTCCCCGATTTCCCGGTGGAGTCTAGTGGACTCGCACGTAGCTTGACGATGTGCACTCTCAATCTGTAATCGTATTTGCACTGAGTTGTGCCTCGCACTCTCAATTTCATTGTGAATGAATCGTCGCTGCTCATGCAAAATGAACCCTTTGGGAGTATGAATCACGAAATTCAAGCGTGAATCTTTCTGAACCCTCGAAACTGCGAGAGATCACTGATTACAATTCACTGATAGCCTCTCTCTCTGCTCGTAAAGTTGTCGTCTCCGCTTAGCGCGCCGATTAGCAATACGACTCTCGTGATAAATCTTAGAGAGAAAGCATTGATAAGGAGGCGCCATGCGCGATTTTGAACACGCTGATTCAACTTTTGCGAGAAACAATTGCGATTTTTCTCTGAATGAGAACTTCTCTTCGTCCTGGGATTTCGCTCTTCTGCGAAATTCTGAGCAAAGTGGGCATTTCTTTCGGAAAATGTTTCCCCGGGTGCTCACAAATCATTCAATTTCTTGTTAGGAAATTTTCCATCGCTTGATGCCCTTTCTGAGCAAATTGGGCATTTCCTCAGTGAAATAGAGCAGGCGCATTCTTCTAGTCTTACCTCTCCTCTTGAAAGAGGAGTGGTATCCAAGGATACGCCGGCTTCTCATTCGATTTGAACCTTTCTTTGCCTTTTCTCCACATTTCTAGAGATGTGATTCTCAATCTACTACTTGTTTGAACTCGCCTTCAGAAGGCAGCTCCATGTTTGACTTCTCAATTCCCGAAGTAATCGAGTAGTTCAAACGATCGTTCTCTCCCTTGATTTTCTCTTCTAGGGAGTGTCCTCTCTATTTCTCTCCCAGTCGCAACTGTGAAAAACGTTGCCGCTTTCACACTTCCTTTCATCTTTGCCATTCCTTTATTCGGCATTACTAAAGTTCCTTATCTCCGGTGCGCAATCCCCCCTTTTATTGAGTCTCGGCAACATTCAAAGGTCTCTCAAGGATCAACATGTTGCTTTCAATGATAAGCTGTATGCGGCTCTCTGCGCGAGTCATAAAATCGCTCGAAATGCGTTGAGATTTTATCGGTAAGCACCCTGCGGCAGCCTGCACTCATGGCTTCTCGTTGCTCAATAACAGGAGCGAGGGAGTGCAGTGAATGGAGAGAGTGCAGACGACGAGAGGGCGATTGGGCGAGATATTGTGTGATCTTGAGAGAGACGAGACTGCTAGAGCAGGCGAGACAGCGTGCGAAATCGAGAGAGTCGATGAGAGATCATTGCCGATTATTCTCGCTTGTAATGGTCGTTGAGTGGTGCATTTGCAATATCTATCGGGCGACGGAGAAATGGCTTATCTCTTCTCCCTTTTGCTCGCTAGAGTGTCCTTTACAGTGCCGTACACTGTACAGTTAGGGAGGATTTTCCCTCGTCTCGTCTATTTTGGGCCCTGTTTTTCCTACTACTGGCACATTTGGAAAACTTGAGCGTTTTATAGTATTCTCACATATCTGCTGTTTCTTCAACCGATTCGTAGCTTGCACGCTTCTTGTTTCAACCTAGAGTCAGGCTTAGTGTTCTGTAACATTCCCACCATTCGCTCGTTGCAAACAAGTCACACGATGCACCTATTGCATCCAGAATGCGGCCGTATCAGCTTAGCCTCTAGCGGCTAATCGCCTCCCAATTCCCTCCTAATACCACCACTCAAAGTATACTGCCGGACAGTTATCGACACTGCCAATCTTCCTCACACCTTTTGACAGCCCGGTATCCCTACAGTCTTTTCTTTGTTTGTCCCGAGTCCTCACGCGTCTCGAGCCCCTATGGTAACCCTTCCACTACTGCATGTTGCATCGCGAATCAATACCGCGTTTCTACCGTATCCTGTACTGTATCCTTTATCGTACTCTCCTCAGTATGGCTCCGTGCAACCCGGTGGACCGGCTGCGTGCCAAGCTGCACATCTCCAACCCGCTCTACGTCAACCTCCTCTCAGAGTTCTACGGAACCGCCCTGCTCCTGGTCAGTTTGTGATAGATTAATCAGTTCGTGATTGACTTGAGAGCCAGAACTACGCTACAGTAACCCTACAATCCGCTCGAGACCCAAATATCGATCACAGGTGCTCGGTCTCGGCATCGTCATGCAGTTCATCCTCTCCCATGAGACGCTGAACACCTGGATAAATGTGAGATCGATAACTGATTACCGTACACGAATGATGGAAGGATACGGTAGCCAATAATCGATAATCGGCAGATCAACGTCGGTTGGGGATTCGCGATCACCTTCTGTGTCTACTGTTGCTCCAAGACCTCTGGTTCGTTTTTGTTGTTCAACTAGCTGAGAAAAACTGTCGATGACAGTTCCCGCTGGATTTTGAATGGAGAATGAAACGCATTCAAAAGCGAGAAAATGTGGAGAAAACTGTCAATAATCGATAATCGTCGCAGGTGGTCACTTCAACCCCGCCGTTTCCCTTGTGATGGTTACTTTCGGCAAACTGTCCGTCCGCCATTTCCTTCTCTATTCTCTCGTCCAGGTAATCGTTGATTCTGTAAGATTGGAGAAGTGTTTTAGGCATCGCTCAGCTTTGCAAATACACGTTCCCTTCTGTGGAAAAAGAAGCTAGTGCTGATTCACTTTGCTGAGCCATCATGAACAAAACATGATAAGAAAAATCGATGAAGATCGAACAGCACTATCTTTTGATGCAAACGGGAGTGAGACATTCATCATCGCAATGCCATCATTTCAGACCATCGGAGCATTCGTTGGAGCCGCTATCGCCTACACTGCCTACCGTGGTGAGTTGAACGGAGAACTCGTTCTAGAATGATTGTGAAAACTGTGGTTCAGATCAGTTCATTCACTTCTACTCCAACACCACCCTCACTGAGACCTGGGCTCTCACGGGCGAATTCGGCACTGCGGGTGAGTTCCATTTGTGATTCGGAGCATTGAATCATATTGATATATCAGGTAAATGTGCAATGCAAATAATATAATGTAGGCTGCTTCTGCTCCTTCTCGAAGGCCTACGTCTCCAACGCCTCCAACTTCCTTGATCAGGTTCGATTTTCGTGAATTGTTTTTTTCTGAATGCTCTCAAACACTTCTTCAGCGCCTTGGGAAGCAGAGTAGTATTGATGAAACTGATGAAATACCTCGCAGTAGAGATAATCAATCAATAATTCAGTTCATCGGAACCGGTCTGCTAGCCCTCTTCGTTGCCGTGATCATCGACAAGAGAAACAAGATCCCGGATGTGAGATTATTTTTATTAATTAAGTTAATTAAATAACTAATTAACAATAATAAATCCCAGGTCGCCCACCCCGTCCTCTTCGGTCTCGTCCTCATCATGATCGGCTGCGCTTACGGCCTGAACCTCGGCTACCCCGTACGCACCATTATTGTTCACTTCAATTCAATGTTTATTCCCCTATGGGGAGCATGGCATTATATCAGGAGAAGGAGAAGGGCATGACATTGTTGTCTTAGTTTTTTGTCTTCATTCGATCGACACACTTCGAGCACATAACTATAATACACAATAGGACGATACGTAGTGCGAATAAGTACAGATGACTCTCATTAAGATCAACCCCGCTCGTGACTTCGGACCCCGTCTCTTTGCCTACTTCCTCTACGGTGGAGAGGTATTTAGGCTAATTAGGCCAATTAAAACATTAATTAACTAAATAAAGGTCTTCACCAACGGCGGCTACTACTTCTGGGTGCCCATCATCGCCCCTCTGCCTGGTAATTATTGATTTTTATTTCGATAGAAAATCTCAAAAAAGCATTCGAAGCTTCCGAAGAACTAAGCTTGAAACACAACTGTGATTGGGTGTTCAAGTTCAAAGATCAAAGATCACCTCTCTCCAGGAGCGCTCTTCGGTGCGTGGTCGTACCACTTCTTCGTCGGGGCGCACATCGCGGACACGAATGAGGACAGAGAGATCAACTACATCAAGGAAGCGGAGATGATGCCGCTGAAGAAGAAGTGAGGGAGTTGAGATGACTTAGTTACTTTAGAATACTCCCCCAAACATAGATTTTTCTATTGAGAATGGAAAAATGAGGCAAATTCAATGCTATGGAATAGAAAAACCTCACTAAATGACTTCAATAATTTCAGCGAGGCCTAAGCTCCCATCGCCTTCACCATCTCCAAGGGCTACAATAATACAACAGAACCTAGTCATAGGCAGCGATTCTACTCCTGTCAGCTGTTCCCCATGTATTCAACCCGTAGCGATAATAATTTCAAAGTTGTTTCATAGCACCGTATTCATCTTCTCAACAGCGTCTTGTTGAGACTTTTCGAGCTTTATTCTCGCCAGCCCGCTTGTATTACTCCCCCACGTATATTTGTGTGAACGACCATCGATATTTGTCTCGTTTTTATTCTCGTGTGATTCGATAAAGTTGAAAAACATTCGTTTCACGCACACGCGATGGACGCTCGTCCATGAGAAGTGGATGGTCTGAAATAGTATGTGGTTCGATTCAACAACCACACTCAATTGAAAGGAATATAATTGATCGGTTCTTAGTAGATGTTTGAAACGTAACCACACTGTATAGAAGGACTCACTTCGGCTGGAACGATGGCATCTCCGAGTCGAATCTGTACTGAGGTGCAACGATGACTCTCTTTCGACAGATGGAACACGTCGTGACTGCTCGTCGATACGATCGAACATAATAGATGGTGACTATTGGACTGGATCCTAAGCAGATTTCTCCCATCTGGAACAGTTGGTTTTGTTGATGTACTTCACGAAGCCAATGCCAGTAATTTACTCCGCATCTTTCTGATTACTATTATTCTGATCTTCCAGTATTTCAATTTCTTCAGTATTACCCGGGAAGTTCTCACCAAATGAGTCGAGTACTCAATCACAGCTCCATGCACGAGGTCGAACTGCATCAGGACGTAAGAGAATACAGAGAAGGCGAAGATGACCGTCAGGGATGATTGGACGACGAGGGCCTGAAAATGCTGGTTTGGGAACATAGAAGATCTCACAGAGAGAAGACATCTATCACTATAATTGCCACTTTTAATGCCTAAAACAATCCTCAGAACCCCTATAATCAACACCCCCGTCACGAAACACCGAAACACAGACCTGCATCAACTCCCGATGCATCAGTCGCGTCGTCTCACTCATTGAATGGGTTCGCTGCTTCAGTTTCTTATGAATGCGGCTGCCGAGGAAGATCTGAATTAACGTTTTGATAGCTCTTTGAAAAGAAGAGGAGATTGAAGGAAGGCATGAACATCCTTCTTCTCGACTTTCTGAAACATATCGTTCAAGAGGTAACGCACGATCAGCCAAGCGAATGTTCCTGACGGTCCGCACACCCAGAATATGGCGATTGAAAGCCGAGGCTCGAATACAGAGGAGTAGCCTAGAAATGAGAGTTATTTGTCGAAACGACGCTGTGTCCGTACCTGTGATCATCGATCCGCGCAAGTCATATCCCAAAGTGATGTTCACTTTCTCCACGATCTCCGACTCTGGAGCGATTTCCGAACCTGATAGCACTCCCTGCAATTATGCCGTTTCTGCTCAGAAGTCAGGCGTCGATCTTACAAATATCAATGCTGTCGGAACGTAATAGACAATGCAAACGAGTGCTACTGAGCGAGATCGAGGAGTGGGTTTGATGAGGACGTAGTATCTAGAAATGTCTAGTCAGTACTTCGAGTGCCTTGTGGTAGTTGCATAGAGATGATGCAACACACCGAAAACAGAACAACAGAGCCATCATGCAAATGTAGTGAGCATGACCGTGCATCATTATTGCGTAGAGAACGAAACATAATCTGCAAAGTTCAGGTTCAATATTGGCGAACGGAAATAAAAATACCGTCTCGAGTTGAAATATATAGCCGGTCCTGAGGAAACCATGAACAGCGATGATCCGCAAGGAATTAGCCTGAATACGAGCCGTAAAAGAATTTCTGTTGTAAACTTACCGTTGAAACAATGCAAATGAGGTTACTGATGTTACAAGCTCGAGAAGAGACAGTGAGATGATGAGAACAGAATAGGACCTGAGAAATCTCACTGTTCAGAAAACGAAATGGAGCCTTACCTATTTTGAGGTGGAGTGTGAGTGAAGATCAGAGTCATCAGCAGTACATTGAGCACAACTGAACTACCGCACAGTATGCAGTGAAGAATGTACAGAGGGAGTGGAGGACCGTTCATTTATTGAAGACTAGTGATTCAGCTATTGCGTATTCAAAACAGGGTAGACCTCGTTGGCAGAAGTGTGAGGGTAACTGCCAGTTTTGCGTAGCATCAAACCACCAGGTTCAGTCGGCGAGTGGAATAGCACGTAAGATTTAGAGGCACCTAGTGGTTGGACTTCTCGGAAAGAACAGAATTAGATCGGGCTTGATGGATACGGCGAGAAAGAGTGTGAATTGAGGAGATAAGCCTCCTACACAAGTTCATTCTCGTGCAAGAGAGAAGTGATAGCATCTTGTTACCGGACTTATTATTCTCTGAGAATAAACTGTTGCATGTTGAGTGCACGTGCAAGGAAAAATGTATTTGGAAATCAGAAAGGAAAATAAATGAATTTTTCACACATCGAGTACTCAAGATCAAGTTTGTTTTCTCTACTTCAGAGAGATGAGAGCTCTGTGAATTTTCTTTCTGCACAATCGCACGTCGGCGTTCAAAAATACAACAATTTTTTTTATTTTCACTAAAATTACAACAACAAAAATGTACTCTGAAACTGCAATGATTGTCAGTTTTCTACAGCTTACTAATATCTCATGGAATTTTGAACAACTAAATCGGACACTGATCCGTGTGAAGTGAGGGAACCCCCTCCATCCCTCTCCTCCACCCCCTCGTTTGCTCAGTTATCGAGAGTTAGAGAAATTAAGCTCGCTCAAAGCGCACTCTCTAGAGAAATACAAACAATGGAATCGAGCCCCCTCTCAATTACCCCCTCCTCTTATCTGCCTTTCCCTCTACCGATATATTTTACCTCCAGTATCTTATTGATTCGAAAATGAAAGAAGTGTGGTTCCATTCTTCCCTGTTCTCTGCATTTCGTGCCAAAACTGCTTACTGCCGAGGGTAATTAGTATCTTGAAAGAGTTCCGATCCATTATCTGATCAACCAATCTAAGTTGGCTGCAACCAAAAAATGTGACAGTGATGAACCGTCTTTCTCTCTGCCCCTCTTCCACTTCCCTTGTTTGGAACACCTGCAGATGAGTAAACAGCTATCCAAGTTTCCTGAAATTGTTCCTGATGCTGAATTTGTTCATTCATGTACCGTCAAAGTGTTCTGTTCTGTGTCCCGACTTCTGTTTGAACAGCTTGTCCAAAGTGCACATCTCCAATAATCACATTCCATGATTCATTTCAGCTTCAAAAGTCTTTCTTTTTCGCTGGAATATCGATTTTCATCGTATTTTTCTTATAAAGCGGCTTTTTTTGCAGAAATGAATTATCCTCCGCAGTATACAACGCAGTACCCGCCGCAGACCTATTCTGCGCCGTTCGACAGTCAGAATTACAGGATGAACGATGGAGTGGACCCGAATGCGCTGTTGGCTGCTGGTTAGTTGTGGTTTTATTCCCTTTCTGGCGAACATTTATTATTAGATCATGTATTCTTAGCATTTCATTCAGCGCGGTAAATGTAAACTAGTGTTGGCAATACGAGGTAAACGAGCCCGTATTGGCGCGTCTCTCTATTACGGGCCCGTAATGGATATGCAAAGCGAGGTGGAAGAAAACGGGCCCGTATTGCCAATACGGTTCCGTTTAGATGCCCTCTCTATTTCGCACACTCTCTCGCTTTTCTCTGACCTTCTCTCTCATGCAAATTGAGGAATACGGGCTCGTTATTCTAGACGGGTCCGTTTAGAATCCCTCAGAATACGGGCCCGTGTTCTCGTTCTCGTTTAGCCAACCCTAATGTAAACTACAGAAGCTTTCTCTTTTTGAACTCATGTCTTCTAAACGGGTCTGTTCATTCCTGCATCAACAATGCAGTTTTCAACCCCTGGCTCGCGAGATGCATCATCTATGATAATCTCCCGATCTTCTAGTCTGCCTCATACGAATTCGCTGTCAATGCGTCACAACAAAATCACAAACCTCCTACAGCCTAGCATAGGCATCACTTCCGATGACGTTGTCTGCCTCGACAAGCAGGGTTGGGCGAAATATTTACGGTCTCTCATTTCACAATGCTCTCTCACCGGTCAGACAGAGCGAAGGAGCATGAAAAAGTGAGAGACCGTAAAAATTTGGCCCAGCCCTTCCTCGACAACTTGTGCCTCCCGGAATAGGCGATAGCAAACTCGTAACGACTGCAGTGCAAACATGCCGTGATAAAGGAATCCGCGAGAAGAACATTGAATAGGTCAGCCGAGAATCGGCGGATGAGTCACTGCAACTTGCTAAACCCGGGTTGTGGGTCGAATGAGCCGTTCCGTTTTGTGAGGAACGATGACAGCTCACTCGCTACCTTTGCGAAATTGACGATCTGCCCTGCACTCTTGCACTGTAAGAAGATGTTCCGAGTTCGATTCCACGCCTCTGATAACACCATTCGTGTATTACACTGATCTTGCTAGGGAATTGTGAACCTCCGACATTTATGATATCCATCTGTTCACGTTCTTTCATGGCAGCTTTTGTGGTGGACCAGCTGTGCAATCATTGCCATTTTGGCTCTGATATTGAAGGCGTCATAGGCAATAATATCTCCTATTTGAGCGCTCACAAATCTCATAACGTGATTCTTGCACAAATGCTCACAGTTCCGGAGTTTCCATTGATATAATCTATTCTAGGTCTCACTCCTGCCCAAATCAACGCCCTGTCGCGAATGAACCACTCCGTGCTCATCCGGGCGCCGCCAAGTTCGGATTTCTTCAAGGGTGAGTGCGTTTCCCCGTCCCGTTTCCTAAATCGGATACTCAAGAGTTATTTTCTTGTATACTTGAGCACATGCTTCAGAACGAAATAGAACTGTAGAATCAGAGAGATTGAGTCCTCTCATTCCAGCCCTCACCGGAGTCTACCTCGCCTTCTTCATCCTAGCTGCTATCCTCACTTTCGTAGTGACGATCGTCTGCATGAAGATGATCATCGAGGTGTTCATGTGAGTATTTTTTTGTTTCAATGAAGAATCGAGCAGCTATCGATTAGATTCGCTCTGGTAACACTATCGTGATAGCCATGAAACATATCCGTGGAGTTTTATAAATGTGGAGTTTAGTTGGTGGTTCAATACGGCAGGCCCATTGACAACAACTGTTTTCAAGTGGTATGTGTTAGTGCTGAAACACATCGAGAACTCTGACTCGAACGACAAAATTATCAACTAACTCTCCTCTTTCCAGCAAGATCAAGAACGAGTACGTGCAGGTGGACCTCTACTGGCTGCTCAGCTCGCCCATGGTATACTTTGATTGCCAACTTTGTTTGTGATTGCCCAAATGGCTGCCCAACCAATATTTTTGAGTAAGCGGTTCAAGATCGTGTCAAACCTACATATAAAGTCATTCATTCTGCAGCAATCAAATGTGTTTCTCTAGTGGCTCAAATGTGCAAAAGTTTGTGAAACCACGATTCGTGCGCGTTGGCAGAGCTAACAAAATCCCAACAATGTGTTCAGGTCGTTTGCTGGATCTGTTTCTTGGGAATCTGTTTTCCTCGATCATCTGGGATTCTCTACGCTGTCGGTCTGGCGTGAGTAACTTCATGGTCTTCGCTTCCCAATCTTCGACTGATTCAAATATGAAATTCTGAAGAGTAAGAAGCGAGTAGAAAAGAATCCTCTCATTCACTAGTTTCTACTTGGATCGAGCTGGAAGAAGGAGTTCAAACACTCATTCTCCAATCTCAATTTAGTTGCGAAAGTAGCTATTTGTTTGCATTGAATCACACTTGCTACTGTTTGTTTTGTGATGATGATATGGGATAGAAGATACGTTGCAAAAGTTAAAGGTAATCACGGGGCTTTATCGATTTGATATCCTGCTTTCTGCACTTTCTCACACCCTTTCACTGTCGGTCAAAGCGCGTGAGAACGCTCAAAGTGCTAAGAACCGGGAATCGCTCTTACAACGGACGGTCCGGCAAATAGAAGCGTGCAGAGGGGAGAATGGGAGTGAAGTGATAGGCAATCAAAGAGATCGCACACTCAATCAGATGCATCATCAACAAACAATCAGCTATTCTAGTCTTTGTCCAATTGACAGCTTTGCAAGTCCATTGGGGGCTGAGTCACGGGAGGATTGTGACCCTCAATGCACTGTAGGATCAAATTACGAAATGTGGGCATTCTCAAGGGCTTGGAAATGTCAGCGGAGGGCGGCTAAGTATGATGCGGATCACTTGAGAGACAACGAGGAAATGAAGTAACGAAACAATGATGAGGAACAATTGAAAAGAAAAAAAATACAAAAACATTGAAAGAATGGGACACCGAAACGGAGCACTAGAGTGATTACTGTCGAACAGTATCAGAAATTCAAAAAATACGCTAAATAGAATTTCAGAATGGTCGTCATGGCTCTCGCCACCACATGCACTCTCTTCGCTCGTCTGTACGGAGGAAGGAAAGGACTGTCGGAGTACCTGCTAGCTCATAGTGAGTTTATTTTCATTGACGAATTCTGAAAGTTTTATCTCCGAGACATGCCTCACCATTTGTTGTACATTGCCTGAAACATATTTTGCTCCCAAGTTCAACAACAACATTGCAGATCGAAAAATGGAGTTTGCTGCCAAGCCTCTGTGCTGTTGCTGCAGCTGTTTGGGAGTGGCGGAGCCAACTGTGTGAGTGATAGTGATAGAAACATGATCTTTGCTCTTTGAATGTTGACCTTTGATCTCCCTTCAGGAAGAACGTCCGTCTCTTCTCTCTCCTCGTCGATCAGACGCCGTTCGTCAGGATAATCCTTGCAATCGCCTTGCTGATCATCTCAATGGAGGGATCGCCGCTCAATGATCCGTGAGATATTTGCACATACATTAATTCAAAGACAAAAGCTTGGAAAGCAACAGTTGCTCTCCTCATTTTACACACTCTTTCGCTGGTCAGAGTGACGAGAGACTGTGTGCTTTCCGCACTCTATTCCAGATACAAAAATCATGACAGAGTTACAGTCACGAACACAATGCGCTCACCTTGTAAGGGTAACTTCAATTATCGTTGTTCTTTCGTGTTTCGTCATTTTCTCTTCACTAATCACTATTTACTACTGTCTAACATTTCCTTGATGTTTCTTCATATTTTCTTCTCATTTTGTTCACTTTTTCTTCAGTTTTTTCGAGAAGTGACTACTAATAAACACCAAATTAACTAATTTCCAGTGCCGTCACCACCCTCAACATCATCGGCGTCGTTTCGACGCTGACTGCACAGTACGCCGCCCATGTCATCATGAGCATGGCTGAGGTGCGGTAGCCTTCCCTCTTTGCGTTTTCGGGCAGCCTTTCAACGCATTTCATCAAACAAAGCTTTGGCTTTTATGGAAGTATAGGAAACTAAGAATATGATAGAAAAGCGATTGATAAGTAAAGATTACTTCAGAACGACCTGACCGAATCGGGCTTCGATCTGCTCTTCAAGTGCATGAACGTCGTCCAGACCGTGTACAGTCTGCAGAGGTGAGGTCGATGATCTTTGATCCCTCTACCCCATGTCGAAAATAGAAGAAATGAATGTTTTCTCATGAAAATTAGGTTATGATTCATAAACCCTTGAAAATACGTTCAAATGGGTTGGGGTTGATAACATGATCGCTCCCTTCATAAAACGCAACTATGATTCAGGTTCATCCTGGAGATGATTGGCCGCTACGACGGGTTCCCTGAATTGCCGCCCATGACTCCTGAGACGATATCTGCTTGTGAGTATTGAATGATTTTATCCCGCGATCAAAGCCTCAAGAACATAAATTACCTTTATCTTTCCTTTTATTTGAATTTGACTTCGGAAATCACAGAGACTGTACGATTTTTCAATGGTTGTTCTTATGAGGCGAATCGCGAGAGAATCGACCATTTGAAGGGGGTCAGCGGCAGTAGGAAAAAAGTTGCTTCAATCTAGCCATGAAACATTTCAAAAGTACTTCGAACTATGCTCTATCAAACTGCGTTGGCCGAATTTGCATATCGGCACTCATCGTCGAGTACCGGTGGGTCAAAGTGGGTACGGTAGGGGTATCGACCCCCCACTATGCTTCACTAAAACCGTCATAAATCGGCTCAAAATGATGCTAGAAACTT
>LS507843.1:9082-20171 GCA_900490845.1 Pristionchus japonicus | reverse complement strand
GTGAAGCATAGTGGGGGGTCGATACCCCTACCGTACCCACTTTGACCCACCGGTACTCGACGATGAGTGCCGATATGCAAATTCGGCCAACGCAGTTTGATAGAGCATAGTTCGAAGTACTTTTGAAATGTTTCATGGCTAGATTGAAGCAACTTTTTCCTACTGCCGCGGTGTGGTCGATTTCCTCGCGATTCGCCTCTTATAAGTTTTCCATATTCTTTGCGGGGCATACGTGAGTACGAAGTAGATAGTAAGAGGGCGTCACTGGAAATAGATCAGACCCCCGCATCTGAAACTGACAGATTGCATTCACGTATCCTTTTGTTACTCTGTTGGAAAAGAGGTTGGAGTAGTTCACTGAGATTACTTCCGCTTTGGGATTATTCTCGCATGTGATTTTAACAAAAGGAATATTTTTTGTTGATTCGAGAAAAGAAGAAGGAACAAACTGGAATGTTCTCTGGTCATTGAGTCTGTCCATCAGACGTCAAGTTGAGTGGATGCAAATTAGGCATAGTGGTACTCGTTGTAACAGGGTTTTTGAGATCTCCGGAACGCATTTTCGCTCTACGCTGAATAACAGATTCCTTCAAGCGTGTATAGTTCTGTTCCCTCACAATTCGTCATTCCCACAGAATTGAGCTATGCATTACTCAGTCGAAGGATCTTTGTCGGTCCAATGCATAGAAGAAACCTGAAAACACAAAGGAGCATTAAAAAAATCACTTCATGATACGTTTCCAGTCTGGTTCTTCGTCGGGATGATCGGGTGGTACACCGTAATCTCGATCGCTCTCGCCTTCCGGATAAGACCGGGCCGAAGTTCGCTCTTCGATGATGAGAAGCACAACAAGTCGGTGAGTAATATGTATGAGAACAATGAATGTCTTGAAGTAGAGAATTCGTATTGAAGAGGACGAAACAGAGCAATTGTTGGATAAGAGAAAATGGAGCAGGCAGAAGGTTGTGCCTCTTTACATAGTCCATGCAGTTACCAGCACAACAATGACTTCCTTAGTTATCTTTCGTTTGGTTTCACTATAATTACAAGCTCGACTACCTCAAACACATTTTTTCCAGACTCGAACCCGACTGCACATCGAGCCCTCGAATCCTCAAATAACGCAGATCGAGCTGACAGACCGAGTTTAGGCCAATTTCTGTGAGAATTCCTCAGTTCCTTGAGTTTCTGTTCCTTTTCCTAATTTCCTTTTGATTTCGTATGTCTGATGGTTCATCATCAATTTCAGATTCCAGCATGCTTACGGGTTCCTGAAGGCTTCGACATCCTCGATTCCTCCCCTAGACGGATAGGTTATGGTGCTTCCGCTCTTTCTTCCACTACGTGAATGTCACATTACTACTCGCATTGTCATTTCTTGTTCTTGATAAACTCGCTACGTCGTAGGAGCTTGAAATACGGGAAAACGTCTCTGAATGGTGAAAACTCTCTCGCAACTCTAACCGATGGTAGAGCGTGTGAAAAGAAGAGACTGCCCGTATTTTGAGTTGTACAACGTTGGGCTTCATTGACCATCTCTTTTGTGAGCATAACTTGCGTGATCTCTTTAGCCATTGTGAAATTATGTCACATGTATCTTTCACTGATAAACTTTTTCGTTGTTATTCAATGTTACCTAGTTTCGCTAAAAAGTTAAAAGCAGGGATCAGCTCCGCTCATTTTATTGAGATAGATTTAGTGGTTCCGAAGCAGCCCTTCATCCAATGCATACGTGCATTCGCCTCATGCCCCTTCCCAGTCTAGTCCTCTGCAATTGGCCTTTGACAGGTCATGAATTATTTACCACTGAGTGAATGAACTCGTCTCCATTTGAGCACAAGGACAGATCTTGAATGAATATTACCAAACATCCAAGAAAAACTTCGAACTAGCGGACGACTCCGCCTGTTATTCCTGCCTTATTCGGAATAGGTCACGAACTCGTTTGAAATTGTTGTCCTATGATGCTATACTAGACTAGACTCTATTCTCGCCAAAAATATCTGAAACTAGAGTCGATCGAATACACTTTTGTTCAATGATGTTTCTTCTTTGAAGTCTTGACTTTCCCACACAATCAGCCACTTCTCCCGACCCGGACAATGCGCGGGAGAAGGAAGTTGTATCTTCCCGCGAGTAGACTTGCTGTTTCACACGCGCTATCAAATCTGAAACGCGCCTGATCAGACACGATTTCAGTCATAACACAGCATCCGTAGCTGTTTGATCTAGCCTCAAGCCTGCGTGACGCCACCATTGAACATTCGATCCCTGAATAAGGCATCATGTTTATTGTTCATCACAACGTTGTAGGCTTAGCTTGTGACCTTCGAAGACCTGGTCACGAGTACTTACTCTTCGTATATAATACATTGCGTATGATTGCACTTCATCTTGATGATAGTTATAGTGCCTAGTTCCGGGTGAATCAGTTTTGATGAGATTACTTAGCTCGCAAACATCAGAAACTCTTTCAGTTTCTAGATTGGTCACTCTAATTGCGCGTTTGAACAACATTATCTCGCGAGAAGTGACCAAGACCATAAATCCCTCTATTTTTCTCTTACGAACTTTAATCGCCTGTTGTTGACGGGGCCTCTGTCTCATCCAGTTATTGCGCCTCGCATATTTCAGGTTATGAATTTCCATTTTAGCGACTAGAGGTGTTCTCTGCCGCTTCTTCGGCCCACGCCACTGGCCACGCCCACTCCCTGAAACTTCCTCTCGAGACCGGTTTTTCGTTCTTCGCTCAGGAATGGCGGACCTCTCGATATCGCTGGACGCAACCTTTTCGTTCTTCATTGGATTCGGTAAGGATTGATCTAATTCCTACTCATATTTGATCATTGCGAAGAGTCAAGACAGATATCAAGACAGATTTTTGGATTAAAGCATAGCTTACGATTTTCTTAACTAAAAAGAGCACTCCGTAAGAACGAGGCAACCCTGAATTGGGATTTTGCGCAAAGAATCGTCTGAATCGGAAAGGCAGAATTTGGTTATTTCAGGCGCCCTAATCATGCTCGTTAACACGCCAATGATCGTCTACATCTACACTCATCATCATCTGAGAAAGCAGAAAGAGGTATCCTGTCCTTTGCCATTCGATACCCGGTTTTTTTAATGCACATCTTTGATAGTTTTGGATGATAGAGAGTGTGTATCATTTGTATTCATAAAAGGAAGTAGAAATATGACAAATGTTTCAACCAACCCATATTCTTCACGGTCATCACAAGAGAATGATAGATCATCCGCAGTATTGAAAAAAATTAGGCATAATCTCCATAATGAACAGGTCATCATCATCGGCTTCGTCTGTCTGGCGGATCTCTCCAATGCAACAGCCTTCTTCTTCGCGGGACTCCACAGACTGGATCTCGTGCGATCAGGGCAAGGTCGGCGATTCTAGACTTTCTGGCTACGGATCTCAGCATCGCGCTTTCTACCTTTTTCATGTGCCAGTTACGCTATTGCCTCTAGGAGCGAAATCGTGCAAGTTTTTCGAACTAGGAATAAGTAAATGCGCCGAATGTATGCTGAAAATCAGGTTCAACGTGATAATTGTAGACGCGAAACTGCGCACGATCTTTCACAAATTGCATATTTCGAAACGTTTTACGAAAGTGGTCAACTTCAGAAGCCGTTTTGCGAAATTACGTGCGGAATATTTTGAGATATTTTGAACAAGCTGAACTTTAGGTTTCACGCCTGTGTCTCAATAGGGGCAACTTCCTCATTCGAAAGAGGATGTGCGTAGAGTGAAAACATCTGTCCTCTGGGACGTAGAGGTTATGAGGCCAAAGAATCAGTGGATCGGGAAATCAAACTGTAATCGGGGCATGTAAGACGTTTACATGAATCGAACTGCAAGGATGAGGAAGAGGAGGGCTCACTCTCCCTGCTCACTTTGAATACTTTGCCTATGCGGGAAGCTCATACATTATGGACCCTTCTCTGGGTAGATCAATGGGGGCCTGAACTCCTTGCTACACCACACAATCGAATCCTTGCAGTTTCAAAGATATGGACCAACTACGACTGCGGCGGGACGATCTTCGCTTATGTTTTCATCGCCAGGTCTGCACTTTCCAGACAATTTCGTTTGCAGTCATTGAAATGAACAACAAGTGAACAGAAGGGCACGCAGTATGAACTGAAAAGAGCCTAAAATTCTAGTTACCAACTCATCGGCACCTCCACTCTTGCAATCACAATCGATCGAGTGATCGCTGTTACCAGACCGTTCAAGTACCGCACCTTCACCTGGCGATACGCGTACACCGTTGTTGGATGTCAGTAAATAATACATTTGGTGCAAGTTATTGAGAGAAAGCTGAGACCAATGGATTTCGAAAACAAAATAAACTGTACATTTTCAGTGGGTCTCGGCTATGTCACTCTCGGGTTCTGCGTCTGTCTCTACTTCTGGCACACTGGACCTCAAATGGTCGTGCCGGCGATGTGCTACACTTCGACTGCTTATATTCCTCAGGTTTGGCGCATCGACGTCTCGTTTCTCGAATCCTTTGAACGCGTTTTATGGTCATTGCTCAAAGATCAATGTGTGTTTCATTGACACAAAATGCACAAACTCACTGGACGGGAAATAATAAACAGGATATATTGAGAAAATTAAACACATTTCAAGGTGTGGAACTACATGCTCTACTTCCGTCAGTGCTCGATCGCAGCCAGTATCGTCATGTATTTCCCGATCGCCATTCGAGTGATCTACTTGAGGAAGCGAGCGGTAAGATTGATTGGTTGTCGATTAGTGATCGAATATTGATTGCAGCTGAGTCAACGATCAGTCATCAAGACCAGTGCGAATCCTCATAGAAGGCTTGTGAGAACGACCGTGTTGATAGGTAAGACCTGGAGAATCTTCGGAAAATTAAAAGAAACCCTGATTCAGGAATAACCCTGCTCTGTGAGATCCTATTCGTCGCTATTCCTGACTTCTTCCTCAACTTCAATCTGTTTGGGCTGAAGAAGTATGAGATGATCTGGTCAGTTTTAGCATCTCTGGGCGGAAATCAGGCAATATAGTTCTATTCAGGTACCTAATCGTCCTCTCGAAAGGCATAGTCAACATCTTCCTCTACTCTTTCAACCACGAGGACATCAAGGGAGCCCTTCTTTCTCATCTTCCAATGGGATGGAAAGCGAGACTCGCGAGGTCCGATGCGCACCAAACGCTAGGAAGTTTGTGATGTGCCACGCTTAGTTTGTGTGCATATAGGGCCCCTCATTACTACGTAGTATGTTGTATTTGTCACCGCCCCGTTTGTGTGTATTTCACTGCTTCTCGAACTATCCTCGTGTTTCCAACTTTACCTACCTCTTCAACTATCCCTTCTCTTGTGGATGTGGTGTATCGATAAAGTCATCGTTCTTTCTGCGCATTGTTCTTCTCTTACTTTTCTGCTGTGTGATTTGTTTCGTATGTTCTTCACCACTGTCTCGTCTACTTTCACTGCCCCTCTTCGCACCTCTCAGAATGATGATTGAGTAGCTTCTTTCAGGTTCATTACGGTTCGCGAGTCAACTCTTATGGTGCAGCATTCTCACACTGCCCACAGAACGGGAGCTTCTTCGACTAGAACTGGCGGCACGTTTGCCGAGTCAACCGTACATTGACACTTTATCAATGACAATCACCTGATAATATTTGTCCCCCAAAGTGCAAGAATAAAAGTCTCGATTACATTCGTGCGAAATACGAGAAAATCGACAACAAAGCAAATAAATCACGTAAATGTAATTTAATTTCGTTGATTCTATTCTCTTGTTTCTCACAATGGAGCAGCTCTCATTTCATTGTGCCCTAATGAAGCCGAGCGAGGCGGTCGACTCTGTAAGTTTGCTCGTTTTTCTTCTCTTCCACGGGTTTATTTCAGCCAATAGACTACTCCGCGAGCGAACCATCAGAGGAAGATGCGGAGAGGCTGCTCAGGTGTGAAATTAATGTACCATTGCCCTTCGTCGGCCTTTCTTTGAATCAAATGAGGATCATGCAATAGTGTTTCCGATCTTTGATCTCTCTAATTGTTCCCCCGATTCAGTGTCAGCGACTCTCGGTTCGATGACTATGCGCCAACAGGAAAGATGACGAAATATCCGCGATTGAGTCGGTGAGATACTGTATTCGATTTCGATCGACGACTGACTTCATTCAGGGAGAGCTCCAATCAAATACGGGATCGATTCAGCTACGAGCAAATGCTGGTCAGATACGGTAAGTAAGTCTATCGTGAAATGACTTTTCAACTTTTCTGCTTGAGGTTCATGGCAGAACGTTCGTAGTCAAGTGCTCGCCTACACTATTCTCATCTTCGTCGGATACATGTACAAAGCGCACGTGTTCGTTATTCATTCTGCATTCTATTCCAGTAAATAATCTTCGACAGCTAATGAGCAGTCTCATAGTGGAACTTCATTCAGCCTTGATTGATGATAACTGATGAAAATGTTGTCTAAAACACCAAAATCCCTGCCTTTTCAGTGACTTCCACGATTTTACATCCAATTTGAATACGGTCAACGAGGTAGTTTTCCTCCCTAACTGATCTCCCAGTTGTACTGTCCTTGTGTAATTGATGATTCTTTGAGGGTCGACACATGCACTGCTGCTGCGAGAAACCCGCACGAGCAGAGTACCTGAGGGAGCTGGAAAATAAAGTTTGTCTCTATTTCCATCCAATCAGTTCAACGTCGTTTCCATACTTGTCAATGTGCTTTATCAATCAATCGAGAACACTGAAAATCAGCGGATATGAGCATTGGTTTTGCGGAACTCGTAAAACAGGAAAGATTGCAGTTCCACTCGCGCGGCTTCTACTGGTACATCAAGTACTTGCTGCCGTTCGTTGCCGGACTCACTTGCCCACTGTGGGAACGGTGAGATCACAGATCTTACTCCCAGTTTCAAAGATCAAAGATCAGAGATCAGATCAAAGATCACCGATCCCTTCAGCTACATCAGTCGTCACAGCGTGCTGCTCGGCTCGGTGCTGGCCGGCGTGCCCTTCTCGCGTACGTTTCAGTAGATTTTTATTCTTGTTGGTGTTGTAGAACGCATTACAAGCAGCAAGTGAGAAGTTGAGCGGCTAACAATCGATAGGGCGGAGTTACTATGGAATGAGCTATGGAGATCCGGAGCAATGAGCTATGGTTACTATGGAACGTTACTATGATCTGTGATTTTTCGTCAATGTATTCGCAATCAGACATTTCCAGTCCTTCTCATGGCCACCCACTCCGCCGACGGGCTGCAGGCGATGCACGTGCTGCAGAATCTCTGCATGACGGTTCGTTCGTAACTTTGGCGGTCGGCATCGAAGGTCAAAACTGAAAGCTCACACTTTTGAAACGCATGCCGGCACTTTTCGGTTGCTTTACGACAGCTCTTCACTCGGAGTTGTTGATGGTAAGCCAGAAACGGAAGACGTTTCTGCATTCACAGGGCACGATGCTTGTCTCGATGATCACCCTCACGGAGATCCTTCCCTACTACCTCCGCTTTCTCTCTGTCGGCGTGTACATGTTCACCGGCGGATTGGCTACGGCTGTCACGGTGCGTTTTTTCTCAATATTTGCGAGAGGGACTCAAAACCTTGAAATAATGCCATAGTTTTTCTTATTGCCCGGTTTTGTCAAAAATTACAGTTATGTTTCACGTAGTCT
This sequence comes from Pristionchus japonicus, assembly GCA_900490845.1. Taxonomy (NCBI): domain Eukaryota; kingdom Metazoa; phylum Nematoda; class Chromadorea; order Rhabditida; family Neodiplogasteridae; genus Pristionchus; species Pristionchus japonicus. Next base: position 12,481 of record LS507843.1, on the reverse strand, counting down.
GTGAATAGATCGAATTACCTCCACTATTGATATTTGCCTCGGACCCAGTAGAAAAATCGATCGATCAAATTGCAGACTCTCCATTTCCATCTCGGCTTCTCCCTCTCAACTCTGGGCCTTCTGATGTCCTTCGGATATTTCGCGTGCATTTTCGTCGTGATTTTGTGAGTTTTTCTCCTCAAATTCTTCCACAGAACTGAAATTCAGCGTCGCTCGAGACTCCATACTGCACATGTCCATCAGAAACGAAGCGGATGTGGTGGAGAAGGTGATTGTTATTGCACGCTTCCGAGCAATTTTGCTGTTCCGCGCCAACTCCTACCGTTGATGCCCTGAAATAGAACGGCAACTATTTCCGTTTTTCCCCTTCAGGCTGTTCAAATGAATGAACATCGGTCGGTTACGTTTCGTTCAGATAATCCGCAAGAAGGAAGCCGGTCTATTCCGATTCAATCCGGAGGGCGACATTTACTATCACACCAAAGTAGCCAGAAGGATCTTCGAGGACCTTGTCTATTTGTACGTTTATCTGTCTCTAAAAATCAGTCATCATCTACAGTTTGAAAAAAAAGTATTTGCCTACGCACTCTCTCACCTGTCAGGGAAGCGAGAGATAGTATGTGAAATGAAGAAACGGCGACCCCTTCAAACTCTAATCAATACAATCGTTACAGGGATCGCGACGAGCTCAAGCTGAGCGTCTTCTTGAGCAGACTCTGGCGCAACTCGGTCATGCTCGAGGTTGTGATGGTACTCTTTCAATCGTGAGTTTGTTTCATTGCCGATGCGGAAACGATCGGTAATGTAATCGCGAATCGACTAATCTCGAGTAACAAATCAGGACAAAAACACCAATTACAGTTTATCCGCTGGAATGCTCAACCACGAGTTGGTCCGATTCTGGAACGAGAGATTCGCAGGCACGTACCTGATCGGGATTGAGAGAGTGAGTAAATCGCCTTCTTCGATTTGTGGAACTTCTGTACTTTGTGGTCCCGCCCTCTCTCTCAATGGACGGCTCAGAGAGAGCGAAGAGTGAGGCAGGGAATGAGTAGGGATAGAATACTCCATTGAGAAGGGCTGAACTAACAAGTACAGAAGTATCCCAGTTGTTCAATTGTTTTCTCGATGGGCCTTCTCGGTAAGAAATAATACGTTTCAGACTCTCGGTTTCCCTCTGTCTGCGTTCTTGATGTTCATGATAAGGAGGTACGCAATTATCGTATCTTAACATCCGAGTTAATACCAATCCACAGATTCCATCGAGTCAAAGCAATCTCCTTCATCTCCGCAGGAACCATTCTTCTCGCTGCTTCGCACCGCCTTTTTGTATGCAATTTTATTTTATTTTTCTGCTTTATTCTTTATTGCTTTATTCGTTCTGCTTTAGGTGCACTTCGACAATACCAACGGCTGTGCTGAGTACAGGATAGCGGAACGTGAATTTATACATTTTGATATTCAAGTTTAAAGTTCCCCTCCACACACTTCACAAACAATTGACATTTGAATTCCCGCATTTTTATATCTCGGTTCTCCGTGAAGCAATCGACTTGTTACTTTGTTTTCGAAATTTATGGGGCGCCAAACTTTACGAAACAAAGCTAGAAGAGGATTGCTCCACTGAGGGCTGAGATATAAAAAGTGCGGGAATTCAAATGCCAATTGTTTGAAAATGTGTGGAGGGGAACTTTAATAATATTTTCAGCACGATACGACGCATTTTCGTCAATTCTGAACGTGCTATACTTCGGCTTCGAATCTTGCTACATGACTATGGTTTGTGGATTGGCTTGGGTTCGGAGTAGTGTTAGGACGCCAATTTTCAGATTCTCATTCACTTCCTCGAAACAACGCCGTCGTCTCTTCGAATGTCTTGCCTCATGATGGTCTACTTGCCTTTCGTTCGTTTTGTCTTCCCTCTCAACTTGCAAATGCTTGCTTTTCAGCAAATCGCGAATATGCTGACTTCATTCATGCTGAATGGACGGAAATATGTGCGTTTCGCGCGAGTTTTCTCTATTTAGACATGTAGAATGTAAATTTATGACGAGTACTCGTTGGCACTTGTGAAGTTTCCCGGAATAACGGATAAGTTTCACTCGTTCTATAAACTAGATGGTCGGTACCTACTCATTTATGTACTTTCGAAACTGTCATCGTTGCATCGTTCAGTCTTGCAGGGAAGTCCTGCCATCGCCGTAGCCTTCACCTACCACATCGCCATCACGCTCGTCACTGCATTCCGGGCCCGATCCAAACTGCCCTTCTCACTGCATCTGTTCGACCTCATGCCACAGTGAGTAGAGTTGGCAATACGATCATTTCGGCATCGTTATGGCGAGCGCTTTCTCGCCTTGCCATTACGATGCCGAAATGGAGAGGAGAGAGGGTTTCGGCATTGTAATGGAGGGGAGAGGCGAGGGAGAGGGTTTCGGCATCGAAATCATTACGATGCATCGAAATGTTTTGCGGGTGCGCATTAGCGTGATTTGCATAAAATCCATTGGGATAGGTCATTACGATGCATCGAAATGATTTCGATGCCGAAACCCTCTCCCTCCTCTCTCCCATTCATTACGATGCCGAAACCCTCTCTCCTCTCCATTTCGGCATCGTTATATCGTAATCGTTTTGCCAACCCTAAGTGTGAGTGAATCCTGTGAATGGTTTTTCCTGTCATGCTCCTCAACCCACGGCTTCCGTAATTCTTTGATGTTCTTCACTGAAAATTCAGATCGGAACGCGAGCCGGAGAGCGAACGGGAGACTTCGGATGACTGCGACGCGACGCCCACGCGTGCACACAAAGTAGCCTATACTTCTCTATTTAGCAATTTGTGACTCCGGCTCTAGCCTTTCAGGCAGATTCGGCCATTCTTTCAGGCAGATTCGGCCATTTCGAGCAACTTCCAACGTGCGGAGACACCGAATGAGGAGAGCAGAAGGAGATTCAACCCGATTGAAAGCATGAAACAGCTGATGAGAAGGAAGGAATGATGGTTGAAGCATCGAACAACAAGCGAATAAACTCAACTCGCAACAAAGGATAAACTCATTAATAATTAACTCGAGAAGCATGACTTTATCACTTTTCCCTTCACATTTTCCCTCGTTCCTTCGTTATCCCACATTTCTCTACCACTCTCGCTCTATCTCTACTGTTATTTGCGCGATTGTTTTCGATATCCGCTCGTCGGCATAAGAGCCCGTTCGCGTAAGAATCGGACAAGGCCTGGCACAGTCAAAAAGGTCGATTTCCTGAAACTGTGTGTTTTGGGGTTCTCGACGATGCTAAAGACTGTGGACTTGGTCATTTTTCATTTTGAGCCTCCGTTGGCTCCAGACGACGTCGCGTCGAAAACAGAATTTCTTCTATAGAGCTTTCCTCTGAAGCACT
>LS507828.1:130140-140553 GCA_900490845.1 Pristionchus japonicus | reverse complement strand
GTGAGACTACAGAAGATGATCAGTTGTGAGGGAGGAGTTCATGGTGAGAGAGATTACGGTAGTTGAAGAAGATCGATAGGTTCCATCAATCTATTCAATCGTTTCCCTTCTCTTCAGACGCGATCGTTCGTGCAGGAAGTGAGACGAATCTACTGAGAACAGCTCTGATATCGGCGTGTGAACACATGAGAGTGCCAGGATCGACCATTTGGAGAGAAGAGGTGGGTTGATGGGCCTAGTCCTGCTCCTCGTGATTGGAAGAAGAGAGTTGCGTTTCAGGTAGCATCGCTATTCGAGAAGGAAGCAGAGAGGATTGTGGATAGAGCTGCGAAGGTATGATTGAAATTTGACGTTATCCCAACAATGAGTGTAATTCAGCGTAAGACATGGGACGATAATTGGTTGGATCGAGAAGGAGCGGAGAGAAGAGAAAGATCGATGATTAGAATGATGATTGATGCTACCAATCCAAAGTAAGTGATTTATGGGAAGGATTGAAGGATAGATTCAAATGATTCAGGAAGACTCGATACATTGGTCATGAACAGACTTGGAGGGATACGAAGAGTGGAAAGGAAGTATTCACTCCTGCTATACTATCCAGATTGGAGGTACGATTTTTTTTAAATTTCCTTTCAACAATTTTTGTGTGGTAGCCATAGTCTATCTGATTCATAATGTTCCTTCAGAATCTGAAGGAACATTATGAATCAGTTCTGAAATTCAGATATCTCTTCCCCTCTGTACTTCTTCCATGTCTCGTCTCCTTCGAGCGAGAGCTTCCATTTCCCTCCGATCGATACTCAATCTGATGAGACCACTCATGCCAACCACTGAAGTTTCTCCCGGTTAGTCGGTTGAATAATTCCCATCCGATAAGTATTCTTCTCATCAGAATCACTGGTTCGTCTGTCTCGTTCTCTTCCCTCTTCGATAGGCGATGAATTGGCTGGAATGACTCAGAGTCTCCTTCTCGCTCACTATCTAGACCATGCAAGAATGAGGAGCGCCAGGTTTGTTGAATATTTCAATTTCAATAAGATGATCATGTTACCTCCAGATTGATGGTTCCTCATGTCTCTCGAGCACTCGAAGCGACTACTAAATTTATGAATGAAGAGGGGTCAGTTTCTGTTGTTTTCACAGAGTATTATTCCATCATTCTCAATTTCAGAGATGACGCCTCCCTTCTCTCGATCCTTCCTCTCCTCCGTCATCTCGGTCTCTCTCCCTCTGGTCTCTCCCTCTCTTCCCTCTCTTCTCCCTCCTCACCAGCTCCTCTCTCCCCCATCGCCGCTGTCTGTATAGCACTCTGGCTCACTGAGGTATGTACTCTTTCGTTATTCAGTATAGTTCTTTCTTTCGGGTATTGTTCAAGTTGAACGAACTATGTCTAGTTCACGGTGGTTTCCAAATATTAATTTAATTGCAGGTGGGAGGAGTGCAGACAACTCTGGGAACTCTTCCACTTCCATCTGAGATCAAGCCTCGATTGACTCTTCTGAGGGATACGATAGTGGCTGGAAGGTATCCCGGCAAGAACAAACTCAAAATTATCGACATCCAAAACACTATTGATGTCGTGTAAATATCATTGTAAATTGTATATTTAAAAAAAAAGTTTGCTAGATTAATTTATGTTTTAGAAGAATTCCTCATATTCTCAGATTGTGTTACACTGTTGTACAGGTAAATAGTTTTATACGAGAGATAAAGATATGTTTTATGAAATATATCATCCAATGAAATTTGCTTACGGGATAACATGAATCAAGCAATTTATGCACTCGATTGTGTTGTAGTTCTGATTCTCGTAACTGCTTTGATTTTCGATGTTTCTTCTTGAGCATTCCCGAAATCTTGAGAGAAACGATCGAGTTCCTTCTCATATTCCAATCGATTCGAGAATGAGAAATGGATGGAACAGAGAGTTGAACAGATTGGAGTACATGAGTCATTCCCACAATCTTCCTTACATCTGAAGAGGAATCTTTTTTTATTTATTTAAGAGGAACATGCATTTTTAAGAATCAGCTAAACGACGGTAATACTGACTTAGTTCTGCACTCGGGTTCATCTTCGAAATCGTATCTCGGAGCCATGGGATCGGCATTCGTTCGAGTCTTCATCAGGGTGTTGCATTGAGATACGCAATCGTTCTTGTCCTCGAAATGACAATAGAGGGTATTGCATCTGGAAGATTGATGTGATTACCGTGATAGCTACATAAAGAAAGTTTGCTCACGAACACGAGTGTTTTCCAATTGTCCTTGTTCGAGAATTTCTGGAATGAAATTTATAGGATAGATGTTCATTTATCCATTCACACCTCAACGAATTTTGCAGCAGGGAAATAGCTGTATGAAGAGTAGTTGATGAATTTCCCGTAGAGAGCAACGTAGTTTGCTGAAGGAGCATCAGCCAGGGTCAGAGAGATGAAAGAGAGGAAGAGAAGGAGGGAAATCATCTCGATGTGTGAATTCACACTCGAGTACTTCTCCTTTTGAATGGGAATAACGAAATCGTCGCAATGGTATTTCGAATTGCTTTCCCATACAAGATTAACGATCAATTCGGTTGAAAGTAGATTTGCTTGAAATTTTGTATTTCTATGTATCCTTCGCATGAAGATATAAATGATTTACGGTCGTTTTTATTGGATCAGAAATTGTTTGTCAACCACGAACACGTGCAAATTGAAGGAACCGTTCCTCCATTTCACCTTCAATCCCTTCCATATTTGATCAGTTGCATCTTTCTGCAAAGTGTCAATTCATCCCCATTCTATCCATTCCTTCCGATGGAGAAACTATTTATCTTCACTCTCCTAATTTCTTCCGCATTTTCTGCTTGTAAGTATTCATTCAGCGTCTAACGTGTTTCTTCAATTGATCAACACACCATCAACCCTTTTCTAGGGAATACGAATGCATCTCTGTGCAAGGATCGAGTGAATGCATCAACTGGGAAGAATGAGTGTGATGGATTCAAACATCTCTGTACTCTCGATGGATACAATCTGATTATGACTCAAGAGTGTCCTGTCACTTGTGGAAAATGTGGTAAGAACCTATTCTTCAGTTCTAAAGGATTGTGCTCTTGAATCCATGGCCGACTTCATTCCAGGTTGCGTCGATCTCCCCAATCCTTCGACTGGAATAACTTCGTGTTCTTCTCTCAAAGACAAATGCAACGATGCTTCTTACAAAGCGAGAATGGCTGTGCAATGCAAGAAAACTTGCGGACTCTGCTAAAAGATTGATTCCTTTACTAATCGAGCAATGAATCATCTTGACCACTTGTCGTGTTGTGAAGAAATTTCACTGATGATCTACTGATCTAATTATTGAATTGAACTGAACCTCATTCTCCCTCTTTCTTCCTCTCAAATGCGGTCGATTCTTCTTCTCGTCCTCTTCTTTTACTCAGGCAACGCCACTACTTATGTCAGTTTTCTGCTATGATCACATCTCTGCTGCACTTTAACTGCAATGAAACCTATAATTCATTCATCATCTTCTTCTCAAGTCAGACAGAGCGAGAGATTGTGTGAAACAGAGAGAGAGAGACAGAATTCTACACGAATAATTCTGCACATCTCTTGAGGTTCGAGTGAAAGGTCGAGTGAGTTGTCAATCGACCGTCGATGGATTCAAATTCATGAGAAAGATAGAGAATGCGAAAGTTGAAGTGTGGAAGTTACATGAAGGATGTGAGTCTTGCGCATTTCGAAGACAATATGTATTACGCGATATTCTTTAGTGCAGACCAGAGATAAAAAGATGGGGGAAGCATGGACCGATAGTAGAGGCATGTTCAACCTGCATGGAGAATATGTTAGTGTAAGTCTACTTCATCACGTTTCTATTATGAACATTACTTGCTTTGAGGCCAATGTCCCTATCTACCTTCTTATCAACATTCCTTGTGAAAGGGAGAGTCAGCTCAATTGCGATTTTGCTAAATTCAAAGATCAGTGAGTTTATTCCAAACTCATTTATGCAAAACAATTGAGATTAAGTTGTAAGAACTACCCAGAAGAGCCGTTCAAGGCACTAGAATATCATTACATTCCACCTCATTATCATTCCACTCAGAAAGAGAATGTGGTGAATGCTTACTTCTTGCTTGGTCATTGGCAGGAAGGATTGCAGAGCTGTTTCATTTTCAAATTCAGATCACTTATCCTATCGATTTCCGTCTCGAAAAGCCGGAAGATATCAAAAGAAACAGACCCGACTTTTGAATGAATTTTAACAACGTCCGCAGATGAACAAGTTGTACAGGAAAAAAGAACGATATTTAACTGGATTGGGTGCATGGGATGTCTATTGTTAAAGAATTCTGCACATTTATCTCCGTAGAAAACAGATGGAAGATCCATGTTTCTTGTGCACAGATGTCAAAGGCATTGTTGAAATCTTCGAAATATTGTCTGTGAACGATATCATAAACAGTTTGAAAAGGGGAATCACTCATTCGGTCGATATAAAAGGAGTTTCAGATTTCTCCATTGCATCAACTTCCAATTTTCTCTCCTTATCATCTAATACTGATCATTCAGATGATTCGTCCTTGCATCCTTCTTGCAGTGATCTCTACGGGTCAGTTGATATTCCTCCGTTCCTTTTCTCCCCTGTCCTCCCGCATTTCAACCAATCTTCATCTTCAGTGGTTTCCTCTCAATGCACTGGAGGAATTCCATCGGCTGAAGTCAATGGATTTCTGGAAGTTCACAACAAACTTCGAAGCTCAATCTCTTCTGGAAATTACGTTGCAAAGGGAAAGAAAATGCCTGCAGCTAAGGTTCCGATCCCCAATCTGGTAATCGATTCAATCTATTCGATCATCTCAATCCATCGTTAAGACTTGGAATTGTACCCTCGAGAAGAGTGCGCAGGCAGTAGCTGATACTTGTGTCTTCGAGCATTCAAACACCCAATATGGAGAGAATCTTTTCTCCTTCTGGTCCAGTGGAAAGGTTGACTTGAGAGTGGAGTGTGAATGGGAAGGAACCAAATCAGGTCTCTATCGATGGGCACGGGAAGTATGCATCTGAGGATTGGGAGAGTGAATTCCAAGAATTCGGATGGAGTGATGTCCAGTTCACTGGCTCAACGATCGATGAAGGAATCGGACATGCGACTCAGGTTGTCCTTTGAGTAGTACTGCCATGAGTTCATTCCTCTCTCAGATGGCTTGGGCTGCATCGACTAAAATTGGCTGTGGAATCAAAGTGTGTGAGGCAGATAACACTGTGATGGTCGTGTGCCATTACAATCCTCAGTGAGTCCCTTCTTATTCTATTCAGAATTATTGATTCGACTCAGTGGCAACTACGAGGGACAGAACGTCTACGAGACTGTCTAATCACCGTTAAGGGAAACTCAAAGTCGAATAAATGGTTTTTATCAATGATTATGATACATTGTTTTCGATCTCAATTGTTAGGACACACACGTTCGTGTAAAAAACAATAATCGTTTATTGAATCGATTTCTTCAATAAGCCAACACTGTTGAGTGAAATGAATCAAGTGCATGGTATAAATTGGAGGGAACAGACTGTTTTCACTCAGATCTCAATCATCTGTTCTCTTCTTCTTTTACCAGTTTCTTCAGTTCGGGTTTCACCGTTGATTTGGGTTATTTCATTCTTCAGACCCTTCAAGTAACAACTGATCTGGTAAACACAATCATTAATCAAACTATTGGATTCGAGACTATGACCAATACAACGAAGACTCGCAGTGTATCGAAGAGCTTCACAGCATCCTCGGATTGATCAAGTCTATTACAGAATTCACTTCTCCCCGTATGGATTACTCTTGGAGTCGTACTCTTTATCGTTCTCTTGATCATCTTGATGATTGCTGCTTTGCTATTGTAACTATTCATGGAATGTCAAGAAGTCTAAACACCATTTAGGCTTCGTAAAAAGAGGATGTTGGCTTATTACCAAGTTGTTGAATTCTGTCCCATTATTGCGAAGCTTCTCCCACCTCTGCCAAAGGTATCAATTCATCGATTGAGATTACATCTGAAACAAGACTTCTTCAGAATCCCGAAACGAAATTAATTGTGAGCGAAACGAAAAAGTGAGTTATGAACTGAACAAAAACAATTATCTTACGTAAGATATTTCAGGAAGGATGACACGAAATCTCTGATTAAAGCTCTGGATCAGATCAAGAAGAAGCCAGAGGTATCAATGCCCTTTGTCGCTTGGATAGGCGACATTTCAGGGATCCATCACACAACAACTCAGAGTGATTCAAGACCTAGTCAATCTGAATTGCGTACGTTTACAGATTGAAAATAATGAAATTGTGTAATCTTAGAACGTAGACTACGCAGCAGTTGCCAGAGAGAAAGACGCAGTGTAAGATGCGATTGAGTTGATCGAAATCATCCCCGATCCAGGAAAATTCTATTCAATGTCTTGCAAAAGAACGAATCGAAGGAGACTTTCACATGTACTGTTGACTGCTTGACCAAAATCATTCACGGATCTGATGAATTCAAGAAAATTGCCAAGGTTATTCAACATCATTGTTTTTGAATTGAAATCATGTTCAGGAACTGGATACATTGAAAACGTTCGATGGTTTCTTCTACAAATATTACAAAACGGACTCTGAGGTTCGATGATTCGTAAATTTAGTTCATTATAATTTTTTCAGATCATAGAGAAATTGCTGAACCTCCTGCAGTTGTTCATCGACTCTCCAGACTGCAAGGATGCTCTCATCCAATGGTACTCCATCTTCATTCACATTTCTCCATCCTCCAACAATTCTTAGCGGAATCGTACAAACGTTCTATGATTATTTGCTCAAAGAGGAGCTAGAAAAGACGTTTGAGAGTACTTTGACATGCCTTTCCGGTCTATCAGGTTTGCATTCCAAAAACCTTATGGAGCAAGTTTTTAACTCGCATAGAATCGATAACTACGAAAGAGGACAAATTGATCGAGAGACTGTTTAAGAGGTTTATTATCAATAGCATTGTGATAGAAGCCGAGAAGAATCAGAAGCTGGTTAGAAGTTACATGAGTGTCAAACAATATAATTTATTTAGATTCATCTCACTGTTAAAATCATTCACGATTTAACGAAGAACGTTGAAAGGAACAAAGGTTCTTCATTCATTAGATATTCGAACCATTTGCCCTCCAGATGAAACGAGCAAGAACTTCAAAGGATTATTCGACCATCTTCGATCTCATTCGAATGGCCTCCCGACTCGGGAGTTCATTGCAAAGATACTTCGAAACTGTATCTCAACTTCGACTGCTCGTCTCAACAATTTAGATTTCAAGAACAAGATCATCCTGGCTGGATTTGCGGAGTTTGCTATCTTCCTATTTTAAAATCTCATGAAAAATTGAAGGATACTGAATGATTTCGAAAGTTTGGTGATCAATCTCAACTGTCTGTGGATTGTTACAACAATTATTGTAGAGAACGAAGTGGCGAGGTTCGAGTATCAGACAATATATGTTAATAATTCAATAATTCAGGACTGAATTGAAGGGAAATAGAGACTCGATCCAGAAAGACATTGCTGCTTCACTGATTGAGTGTCTCAAGAAGTATTCAATCGCTTCGGAGATGAATGATGAGAGGTCGGTCCAGTCTTCACCATTCAAATTGCAATATTTTTTAGATGGGAAACCATCGGGAAAACGTTTGCTGCGTTCAAAATATTGGACAATGATGTTCTCCTGCAATTCAAGGATGGAATCGCAGTCGGTGTTCGAAATCTGACTGCTAACAGTCGATTCGATACCGATACTGTAAGTCGCTACAACAGATTCTTTAAAAAAACATATTATTCAGGAAATGAGGACAAGTGTGCATCAGTTTATTATTAGCACGGGAGAGAAAGATCTTGAGAAAATCTACATAGAATGGGGAGAATCGGAAAAAGGGAAATCAAGTCTATCCTCGAGTGAGGTATGTTGTTTATACATTGAGCTTTAAAAGCTTATAATTTTTAAGAGCAACCTAATTGGCTACTGGAAATCTCGAGGATAGAGGATGTAGATTGAACCACATTGAGGCAAATCGTCATTCGATGCATCGACGATAAACTATTGAATTATAATTTTGAATAAATAATGAGTTTGATTTTGCTAGCTGTGTCATCATTCATACGTCATCAGTCACTCAAAAGTGACTGAATCTCTCACTTTTCATCATACCTTTGAACACATGTCTACATTGTATCATACGAAGGTCATTCATGCCATCTCTCTATCTCTCTCCCCTTCTCCACTCTGAAATGTGATCCCTCCTCTATTCTTTCATACCCTGAGGACTCCTCTCTCTCTCTCATTGCAAATTACCTCCAATCGTTCTCACTCTAGCAACTTCTTCTTCTCTCGAATGAGAACATAGCTCAGTAGTCCTACCCTCTCCCCTAGTCCCTCCTTCCTCAGACTCCCTTGGGGCAGGAGTCCCATTCTCTCTCGTAAACTCACTCTTTATTATTGCCCTCCTCGAGTTTATTGAACTTCTCCTTCAGAGAGAATCTCCCTCCTTCCCTTCCATCTCTCCTCACTTCTCACTTCTTCTCACTGCATAATTGCCCATTCATCATTTCTCTCTTCCAATCTGCAACTCATCTCTCAGTATTTTTTCTGCTTTCTCTCCTCTTGAGATTCTCATGTTTGTCAAAGGTATCACTGAGATACTGGTAGAGAGAGAGGAGGGGGAAGGAGAGGAGGTGAGGAGGGGAAAAGGACTGTCATAATCACCTGTTTACCCTTCACTTTGTTGCGAGGGGGGAAGGTGGTTGCTTATCACGCCTCTTCTCCTTCTTAGTCAACTCCTTCCATAGATAAGATCTACTCACTAATCTCAACTCAAGGTTAATCTCTCTCTTTGAACACTCTCTTCGCTCACGCTTGAACTTTGCTGACTTATCTCACTCTGCAGGGTTTCACTCAATACCTTTTCCTCGTTGATCTTCCTTCTTTCCTTCTCAATTCTCCTCATTATCTGGCTCTGCAAACTTCAAAGTGTAAATTCGAGAGTGCATTCAGTCTCCACATAAAAAGTGAGTGGATCTAACGAAGAGTCTTAAATGAGTCTGAGAGGTGGTGGCCTCTTCTTTCCTCCTTCCTAGATACTGCAGTCCTCCTTCCTAGATACTGCAGTCCTCCTTCCTAGATACTGCAGCAACCCCTTATTCCATTCGTGCGATAATTCAATTGAGGGTTGCTGTGGCAATTCATCTCTCCGTCTCACATTCACATCTCCAATTCCCACCCCTATCGTCTATTTCACGCCTCCTCCCGATAGATTACTGATGGTTTACTATCCTAATTGTGCCCTCAAGGGTGGCTCATAACAGTCGGCCACCAGGGGAGAAGCGCGTAGATTGACTTCCTTTATCTGGGGGACAATGGGAGAGGGCAGAGAGAGGGAGAGAGAGAAGGGAGAGAGTGCTTCCAAAGGAGAAACATCTAATTTTCACTCAGTCGTGTGAGAAAAAGCGGAAGAGTCAAAGAATGGAATGGAGAGAGAGAGAAGGAAGAGGAGAATTCAAAGAATGCCTCCATCGTTTAAACCGAAACCACCCACTCTCATTCGCTCCTTCTTCGGTTGATTCTCTTGTTTCCATCGTCGATTCCCTCGTTTCTTCCTCCCTTCACAGCTTCTTCTTCTGATCCTTCCTCAGACTGAGATTATCCCCTCCCTCTTCTTCTCTCACTCATTTCCATCCCTCTGGCCTCCTTAGTAGTACTTGGTCAAGATTTCTTATGTGTTTACAACTCCCTGACCACGCAATGGACTATTACTACTCTATCTCTCTCTTGTCGAGAGGTCCCCTTCCCCCTTCCCGCTCCTGATTTGGGGAAAGCCACTAAATCATGATATTTATTGTGCAGAGGGCTGCGCTTGTTTTGACACGAAACCCGTGTCACTCCCGCCTTTGGGAAATGAAGCGCCTTCCTCATCTTCTCTCTGTGAACGGCGTGGAATTCTTGTTTGTTTGATGCTGTGTCTTTCCATATTCTCATCTTCAGATAGAACCATCCCAGTTCTGGTCTCCGGAAGTCATTCTCTGGATCTGTCGTGTTCCATTCTCTCTTATCCCACTCCTTCTTCCTCTCCCCCAACTTGTATCTCCCTCCTTCTGTCCTCTTCCCATGCTGTTCGGGGCTCGTTTTCACCTCGAGAATCATCCTTCCCTGTTTATGTTTTGCCATTCACTCCTCTGTTTTGGGGTGTCGCCCTGTTAGCTCAAGAAGGAGTGAGTTTCCCACTCTATGAACAGGGAATTCCTTCTCTTTTCCTTCTCTCGCCAGTCTCTTTTTGCCCTCGGTAATCGGATCGTGGCGTTGATTGAATACGTGTTCTGATTCAGTGAGAGGGACGTTTCTCACTTACAGAAATGCGATTAG